>RCUC01148114.1:0-14470 GCA_003697995.1 Taxidea taxus jeffersonii
TGTGGCGGACATGCCTGGGGGTGTCGGCAGCTTGCTTCTTTCTGGCTCTTCCCCCATTCACAGGAGTGGGGGCTTCCGGGGCCCGGTGTCCTGAATCTCCTCCCCGGGGGCAGAGTCGGAGCTCAGCCTCAGCCCACAGAGCACACGCCTTGCACAGCGCTGCTCTGATGAAACCGCCGGTGTGTCGGAGAGGCTTGCGGCCACATGGCAGTGTATGCACGATGCAGGGAACCCTGCTCGGTTCTCTGCAGGACACGTGTCGAGAGTCCACAGGAGAGAGTGATCTGCTGTTTGTGGTTAAAACTGGCTTTCCGTTGCATCACGACTCTAGTAAAAGCCGCCAGCCCTCCACTGCCTAGGACAGGCTCCCTGCTTTGTAAACCCTGTCAACAACCTCGCTGGGGAGGCAGAGTAATTATTCGTAGGTATAAATGAGCTAATGGAGCTTGAGAGAGGTTAACTGCCTCGCCTCGGGCCACACACCTCACAAGGAGCAAGGCAGAGTCAAGCCCAATTTGGTCTTGATTCCTCGAAAGGAACCGACAAGGAGAAAGTCTGTTTTTATATTTTTCTATATACTTTTTAATTTTTTTTTTTAATGATTTTATTTATTAAAGAGAGAGAGAGCACGAGCAGGGAGAGTGAGAGAGGGAGAAGCAGGATCTCCGCTGAGCAATCGAAACCATAACCCTAATACATAACTAACGTGAAAATCAGATACGTTTATTTGTACAAAAAAAAAAAGAGAGAGAGAAAAATATTGTGGAGACCACCAGCAAAAAAATAAACGAGAATGGGGCGCTTGGGTGGCTCAGTGAGTTAAGCCTCTGTTTTCAGTTCAGGTCATGATCTCAGGGACCTGGGATCGAGTCCTGCATCAGGCTCACTGCTCCGCCTGCCTCTCTGCCTGCTTGTGATTTCTCTCTCTCTGTCAAATAAATAAATAACATATTTTTAAAAATTAAAAAAAAAACTTGAGAAAATACATATAAAATTTAAATATTTTTATCTTCCATGTACACACACTTATGTCACATATTCTGTATGAATGACGTGTGCGTCTGTGGTTTTCAAAAACCCATGAATAGATGTCCCGACTTACCATTTCGGCAGTGATTACCGTGTACACGTGCATCATGTGTGTAAATAGATGTGTTTGTGCCCTTCATCCTCAGAGGGAAGTTTTCTCTATGTATTGTGTGTGGGCGTGTATATGTGTGATTACACAGATCCGAGAATTGTGTAATAGTTTACGTGAATGGGTGGATCAAAGACGTACCATAAACGTGTTTGGTTCTTCTGTGGACAGACGTCCATTGGGAACGTCTGCCGGCGGCCGCTGTATTTAACGCGCAGGGAGTAATGTCTGAGAAGCGTGTGTTTCCGGTCCCTTCCCCAGGGCCCTTTCGACTACTGACCAGGAATCTGAGATGCAGACAGTTCCTGTGAGACCTTCCTCCCGGGGTGCACCACAGGGCCATTTAAGGGAAGGTGATACACCCAGAGTTCGCTATGGGTTTAATGATACAGCTTCACACCCCAGAATGCATTATATCAAAAAGCGGGGCGTCTTTTGCACACAGTGCTCATGAGCCGTGAGAAGGGCATGGTGATCGAAAACCATACGTGACCGAAAGCCCCTACCTGGAAACCGCTTGGAAATTTCTATCTGTCTTCTTTGTTCGGCGCCTGTCCATGTTAATGTACTGATTGTAGGGTGGCGGGCTTTCCCCACGTGGGTTTCTTTGCTGCCCAAGAAGATTCGTTGGTCTCGAGATGAGAGATGGTTGAGCATTTCTGGGGTTTATGAGCATGGTAGGTGGTTTGCTGGAGAAGAGCCAGGCTCCTCCTGGATGTACAGGGGGGTACACAGCAGCTGGAGTGCTGGGTCGCTGTAGATCATGGAGTCCGGCTCCACGCCCTCTCCTCCCCACACCGCTAAGACAAGGGCCCTTCTGTGAGCGCCACGTGGCTGGTCCAGTTGCCTCATCTGCATTGAGATGTTTCTTCCTTGATTCAAGGCCCTAATGACCAAGCCTGGGTCTTTGCGTTCGGTCCCGGAGAATGAGTCTTTGCTTGCTGATCCCTGAAAGACTGCCTCGCACCCTAGTTCTGTGGGAGTCGAGGATTTCCCAGCAGCATTCTCGCCACTGGGCTCTTCCTCTGTAGAGTCCGGAGTGAGAAGGCGTACCCGGTTTTGGTTGAGGGTTCCTGTGTGATGCCCCTGATGGTCAGTCCCGTTCGAGGGTTGTCAGACACCAGCTAGGTTCGGCACTGAACAGCTTCCTTAAGTACCTACGTGAATTAATCAAACAAACCCTCTTCTTTTCATGATCCCAAAGAAGAGTGGTTGACATAATTCCATCGAGAGAAATATTTTCACTTTCATACACTAAAATTTTCCAATAAGGAGGGTCTACTAGACTGCAGGGCATCCTGCCCTGGTCTGTTGTCCCTATTCCGTATGCTTCCCTGAAACACAGTATTCTGCCTTCCCCGCAGAAGAGCGTGCTGGTGCTTGCAGAGCTTAAGTGCTTTTTCGAGGTCCCACAGCGAGCCAGTACCAGACTCAGAGCTGAATTCATATCCATCTGCCTCCGAGTCCTCCTTGTTCTTTCTAAGATGAATCACTTTGGGGGGATATTTATCATACTGAAGTGGTAGGTTGACAGCATTGGGAGAGGGACAGAGAAATAAAGGCAGGGGGGGAATCTTTGATGTACGTGGCCTGGATCCCTGTGGGTTCGGCAGCCCTGTGGCAGGGGTGCAGAAGGTGACGGGAGGGGTTTGTGAAGGCTTTCTTTGCCCTGTGTCCTGCCCACACCTCAAAGATGCTGAGCCCCTGTCTGTACCCTGGCCCAGAGAGGAGGTTTCCACGAGACCTCTTACAAAGATCTGATTGTGCGTCTCTGGGCACCAGGGGCTGGCGGCTGTTAGGATTGGGCTGCGCCATGAAGGAGAAAGCCAGAAGCTCCTCTCCCCATGCAACCCCCCCAGGACTACCAAAACGATGCTTTTGCTGGTGTGGGGGAGCATACCTGGGAATTCATGCGGTTTCAGAATCGCCCTAGACATCGCATTCCGAGCTGAATGGCGTTCAGAGGCTGGAAGCATCCTGGGCATGCTAGAATTTGGACCACGAACTTATAAAACATCTCTCCAACACATAGGTTTTATAGCGATCCCGGAAGACCACAGGTCACCTTGTGATGACACCTGGGTCCTCCTCCTTGAGGATAAAATATTCCTTCAGGTCTCGATGCACAAGCACCTGGGGTTACTGTTAAAAATATGAAATATGTTGGCTCCACTATGTTATATATTAATTAGTTGAGTGCCTACCAGCAGCCGGAGGCACACAAAATCATTAAAAGTGAACAATGTTTTATTTATAGGTGTGGACTAAAGAAAAGGAAGACAGTATGCTTTGACCTTTGTTTCTTTTTTTCTAAATGAAACACGACAGAGGATGGGAGGGGAGATAGGAAGAGAGAAAAACCCAGGAAGTTTGTTTTTTCCCCCCAGGGGTGTGATTGCCGCCCCGGCCGTGGGAGCAGAGACTCCCTGCGCTTGTCCTCACGGTGGATGGCGGGTGTGCCCGCCTGCTTGCCGCCCACGGAGCTGCGTGTTGTCCTTGTTCACCGCCTAACCCCCGGTGTTGACAAGAAGGAATTCTTCGGGGCCCTGGGTGCTGTGTAGGTAGGCGCAAGTCAGCTAACAGACAGGCTGGGAGGGCTCGTGGGCTGCAGACTAGCCCCAGGGCAGGCAAAATGTCCCCGGGCATCGCAGGCCTCCCTGCTAGAATACGGCAGGTCAGCATGTGTCCGCCCTTTGCCCCCTGCCCGCTTGGAGAGTCCCGCCGCCCTGTTCTGCACCAACACCTGCTGTTTTCTGTGCCCACTGACGTGGACATTTGAGCCTGCACAGCAAATGCTCAGTGCATGTCCGGTGTTCGTTGTGTTTTTGTGTGTTTTTTCCCCCCAACCGAGCCCGCTGACAGGTGAGCAAAGGTTGCAGTGAAGCACGGGAACTTGACTCCCATGTTGCGTGGATGGACAGCGACCTTGTGATTCACGTGCTCGGTCCAGGAAGTGCATTTTCCCTGTGATTGAGCAGTCAACCACGCAGGGTGTGAGGAAGGACCAAGTGGACGCATCCAATCACTTAAATAACTTTTTTATGATGGATTCGCCAATCAGCCCGTGATGACTCCGCGGCCGAGGAGGGTCCGTGGGAGCTTGCCGGGCTGTCTCATCATTATTCACGCCCCGGGAGCTTCGGGCTGGGTGCTGTCTAGCATGGTTCCTTGAAAAGCTGTGTGAGATCCTTGGAAGAAGGGTATCCTGTCTGAGTCTCCTGGCGAACACCCTGGCGGAAAGCCCTATAGGAACTGGTGAGTTGGGTTAACTTTTTGTTGTTGCTTCTCTGCTGCCAAGATGTTGAGATAAGTGGTGTTCAGCCGACGGCGACTGGGGAATAGTCAGTCTGGTGTTCCTGATTCAAACGAAATCCCAGAGTTTGTTTTGCTGCCCCGTTCTGCAATAGTGGAACACCTTGCAGGGAGAGGGTTAATTCAAGAAGTTGAGCTACATCTTAGCTGCAGGAGATGGCATTTTCAGGGATCTTCTGGGCGAATCATGAAAGTGTGTACCTTGCTACCTGTTGCGTGACATTAAAAAAAAAAAAAACAAAAAACAAAAGAACCCTGTAGAACCACCTAAAAGAAATTCATCTATTTTCATTGGTTCCTTTGCCCTGAAACAGGGAGGTCTTTTTTGAGGGAAGAAAGGGATTGCCAGTCTTTCTTTATTTCTGGATTAAAGTGGTAGTTGGAAAGCACGCGCTGCATACAAAGAACAAGGGAGAGCCCAGAGGCAAGAAACCCAAGAGGAAATGAGCAAATACAGAGATGTGTTTTGTGCTATAGTTTACTTAAAAGGGAAATTGAAATAACTTTATGTATCAGGATACTAGGACCAGTGCTTCCCAGTTAGAAAGAATGAACACACGTTTCTGCATCAAGCATACGCCAGGAAATGCTGCTCTTATCCTGAGCTTCTGACTCATGCTTTTCCTAAACAGTAAATTCGAGACAGAATTCATGGCAGTTCTCCTTTCTTAACTTTTTGAAATTTTTTTGAAATACGTAGGGATGCCTGGGTGGCTCGGTTGGTGAAGCGTCGCCTTCAGCTCAGGTCCTGATCCCAGGGTCCTGGGACCGAGTCTCACCTCGGGCTCCCTGCCATGGGTTGGGGGGGAGTCTGCTTCTCCCTCTCCCTCTGCTGCACTCGCTCACTCTCTCTCCACTAAATGAATAAATAAGACCTTGAAAAAAATAAAATTTTTTTGAAATATTTATTTTTCATCAGAACACGAGTGATCCCCGTTGGCGCATAACGTGGCTCACCAGACCACGCTGGGGTTTCTCACTGCAGTGTTGGGCACTGTGTTGGGCTGCGGAGGCTGTCTTCACAAGGGAGCAGGGTTGACAGCCTCAGAAATGGACCATTCTTTGTTCTGAAAATGTATATGGCTTACAGGAGATAAGCATCCCGAGACCATGACCTCTGTCATGCATGGCATACATAATGTAGCAATCACGAGCCAGCCACTTGGGTGGGTAGTTGGCTGGTTGGTTGGTTTTGCAAAGAGAGATGCTAAGGCATGTGAATAATCCCTCCCCGACAAACCCTCTGTGCTGTCTACCGTGCTATCTTGCTGTCATTCAGGTGAACCGTCCTCGTTAATTAACATGTCAAGTGCTTGCTTGCTTCTTATCTGGGTATCAGCATTTTTTCTTTTAAGATTTATTTATTTGAGAGGGAGAGAGGGAGACGGTGGGGAGGAGCAGAAGGACAGAGTCTCCGGCAGACTCCCCGGTGAGCACGGAGCCTGACCCCGGCCTCCATCTCATGACCTGAGCGGAAATCGAGAGTCGGACCTTCAGCCCCCGGTGTCCGTCCACGTCTTTCACGTGTGCATGGATTCCCTCCTCTGAGCTGACCCTTGAGGACTGAGTTGGAAGGGAGATAGAAAGAACTGTCTTTGGGGACGATGTCACCAAAAATGGTGAAACACCAATGGAGCGATGATTCCATTTTATGGTCATTTACGACAGGCGCTCTGTGTCTCAGCCGACACGGGACGGTACCTGACAGGTCATCCCCATGAACTGGTGTCTGCCATGACATTAATATTGTCCAACTGAGAAACCGCCCCGTTTTCACTGATAACGAGATTATAACCTAAAAGGTGATGATGTCCCGACCCAGAAACGTAAAGGCTTTCGGTGTATGCCGAGAACAAAACAAAACAAAGAAGATACAAGGGCTCCTTCCTTTTGCACTTAAAACCGAGCAGTGAATGTCAGGCGTTCCTTAAAGGGCTGGTTAAAGTAAACATTCAAAGTTTGCAGGTAAACATGCAAAGACTGTGTTCTCCAGACCACTCTCCGGGTCACCTGTTTTGTTTGTATCTTGTCCTCTCATTAACATTCCTGCCTGGTTTGGAAATTAACCCTGTAAAACTCGGTCGCTGAGTCAACAAGCCCTTACCTAGCACCCTTGGGATTCAGATAATGAACAATCCTGCGGTGATGAAACCCAAGTCCAGTCTTACCTCCAGGCACACACTCCGTGAAAATAGTGCAGGTGCCAATGTCCATATTAATTATGTTGTTTATGATGAGGAGGAGGAAGAGGTACAGGGCAGAGACTCACACCAGGCAAATTCACTGTACTGCCTTTGACTTTCCGCTCTGATCGGAAGCACGGAGGTGAGACGGAGGGGGTCGGGGGTTCCTCGGAGCGGTTCCAGGACCGGGGGAGGTCTCACCCGGAGACGGACGCAGGACCCGGATGTCCTCGATGACAGGTGATTTGTCTGCCCCAGCACTGGAAGCTTCGTTGCTGTAGGGACTGACCTGGGTTTGCAGGATGTGGACACTTTACCCAGTAGATGCCCCAGCACACAGCCACCTGCAAAATTGTCTGCAGACATTCCAAGTGTTGCCTGGGGAGGAGTAGCTGCCCCCCGTGTAGAGTCGTCGAGTTGGGGGTACGGAGATCAGCCTTGTCACCTCTTCTCAGCTGCTTGACAGTCTTCCGGGAAGCTCACTGGTGGTGCTGGAGGGTGTCCCAGCTGGTCTGACCTGGGTCACTTTTGGGCATGGGTTTCCTGTGTCCCCGATTGCCCCCCGTGTGGCAAGGGAAGTAAAAGCTTACACAAGGTCAGGTGACTTAGCCAGAATCCTTTTCAGCATGGACAGCCTTCCCCGCTGTCTGGGGTTTTGACTCTTCTACTTTTTTTTTTTTTTTTAAGATTTTATTTACTTATTTGAGAGAGACACAGCATGAATTGGGAGGAGGGGCAGAGGGAGGAGCAGACTCCACGCTGAGCACGGAGCCCGATACGGGGCTTGATCCCAGGATGCCAGGATCATGACCTGAACTAAACTCAGACGTTTAACCCACTGAGCCATCCAGGTGCCCCAAGACTCCTTTCCAAGTGCTCCTTCCTTCATTAGAGATCTGCAGCACTTTGTCCATAACCAACAAGAACAAAGGAAAGAAAAGGATAGGAAAACACGATTTTTGGGTGGCTTATCTGGGGCAGGTCTGCATTAGGGGTATATAAAGCGATAAAGCTGAACACTGTTTATTCATCCCACAAACAATGCAAACAGTCATTCTGCGGGAGGATCCCTCTGAGTGAGGACAGGCTGCTGTGCAGAACTTTGTTCAGGGGTGTTTACAGGGTGCACGACCGGCCCGCCGTGGGGTTCTTCCGTATGTGTGTGACGTACTGAGACAGTCATTCACGGTGTGTACGTGTATCCAGTCATTACGTTGTGTACCTCGAACTTAACGTGTCATTTTTTCGATTACAGGTCAGTAAAACTGGCATATATATCTGACAGTCAATCAAACTGGAATAGAGTTGTCCAGATGTGTCCAAGGTTTACTGACTTGTAATTGACATCCAGTGTCTCGTCAGTTTAGAAAATATGTGTGTATTTGTATATATATATATGTCTCATCAGATTAGAAATATGTGTATATATATTTATATATGCATGATTTCACGTATGTATACACGTTATATATATGTATTTATATATACATGATTTGATACATATGAGGACTTGATACATATTGCAAAGTCATCACCACGGGAAGTTTCCTTAACATCCCCCACCTCGGGAAGTTATACGTATCTGTTTCTTGGAATGGTTAAGAGGTATAATAGGAAGAGTACAGATGCACAGAAAACAACCGTTCTCCTTAGAAGAGTGTCAAAGACTGTCCTGGGGCAGCTCAGTTTTGCAGCAGTTTCTGCATATTTTTCATAAATTGATTTTTTTTAATTACCTTCTAAAAGAACAAAAAAAAAATTTTTTAGATTCTGGAGCACACTTGACCCCAGAAGTTTGCATTTTGAGACTGTGGAGCTGGGTTCGTCATTGTAAACAGGGAAGGGTTCGTTTTGAGCTTGTGCTGACTTTGAACCATCCGAGGATGATTGTACCAGGTGTTTTTTTTTTCTTTTTTCCCCCATTTAGAGCATCCCTTCATGGGTGCCTTCTACGACTTCAAACCTCATGATTTTTTTGTAAACTCTGCAGGCTTTGTGATAAGGTGGGAATAGTCAGAAACCTGCATTCAGCCAGAAAAGTGGGGCCGACCTTCCGTGTCTTTTGGTCGGCATGCCCCATGAGAAGCAGCTTCTGACCCTCCTCCCCAAGCTGCATACTGAGGAGCAAAGACCGCTTACTCAGACCTAGCCGGGGTCCTGCTGGCCCCACCTGGGACCCCATGGCTGGCATACTCCCTCAACAGTGTGTCTCGACTTTTGAAAGGCCAGATGTTTGATTGCATGAAGCACCAATCCCAAGTCCGTTTTCGGTTAGTGAGGAAGTCGGTGCTGTTTAGCAAGCTCGTGTACGTCTATAGATGCGTCAGGGTCCAGAGACGTTCTGCCCCCGGCGTATTGTCACACACCCCATACAGGACTCATCCATGGGGTGTCAGAAGCCATCTGCTTCCTGGACATTCTGGGCCGTATCAAATGATTTACATGTCACGGGGCTGACTCAGGACAGTCGGCACCACGAACTGGATTCCTGGACCTTCGGTTGCAAATTAGTGCAGGTGACAAGTTCCGTCATCAAGGAGGTTATAATGACAGGTGTCCAGAGCTGGGTGCGAGACTCGGGAGGCCTTCGGTTGCAAGTTACAAACTCATGGCCGCCCCACTCATAAATAAACTTCAGCTCTGGTACCTCTTTTCAATGTTTGTTTTTTAATTGGGGTGAAATTCACGTAGCATACAAATAACCATTGTGAAGACGTAGTTCAGAGGCATTTAGTTCATTCCAGTTCTAGAACTTTCTAAATCATTCCCCCCAACCCCCATTCCCTCTGCCCGCAGGGCTTGGTAACCACAGACGTCTGTATATTTGCTTATCAAGGACATTTCCTGTAAACGAAGTCCTACACTGTGGGGCCTTTGGTGACTGCCTTTTTCCCCGCCGCATCTCATTTTGGGCGTTCATCCATACGGTAACAGGTCTCAGGACTTCATTCCACTTTATGGCAGAATTCTGTTCTATTTTATGGATAGAAAGGGATTTTCTAGTTGCCTGTGCAGGAAGGTCACAGAATCAGAGGAAAAGCTGCGGGATTTCGGGCTGGATTTTGTAAGCCTGGTTGACCTGAGCCGTAGCTGCTGTTTCTGGCTGCCGATGGAGGCCGACCACTGGCTCTGAACACAGCTGGTGCTGCATCCTCGTTAAATTCTGTGCTATGAGCACTATTTTGCATATATTTGGATGTGAATTACTGTCGTCATTAATTTCCATTGCTGCCCAGCAAATTCCCCCAAATGTCATGGCTCAGAATACTGCCCTCCTTTATGTCACAGTATCAGCTGTCGGTCAGGTGTGTGGACATGGCTTACTTGGGTCCTCTGCTCAGGGTCTTGCAAGGCTGCACCAAAGCTTTGGCTGGGATTATGTTGGCTGGACCTTGAGATCCTCCCCTGAGCCACTCACTCAGGGCATTGGCCAATCTAGTTCCCTGTGATTGTAGGACTGAAGCCCTTAGTTCCCAGGGACGGTTGGTCCCTATAGGCATTTCACACCATGAGTGTTTCATCAAGGCCTGCAGGAAAAGGTCTCTCTTTTTTGGAATCTGCTTTCAGCAACTCGTCTGATTAGGCCAGTCCCACCCACGATGAAGTCCCTTTTGGCTAGCATAGAGTCACACAGGCAATGTCCCTTCACTTTTGTCATATCCTGTTGGTTAGGAGGACATCATGGGTCCCCTCACTCTCAAGAGGAGAAGGTCTCATAAAGGTGTGGGTACCAGAGGCTGAAAGCAGAGAGGCTATCTTAGAATTCTGTCCTAAACGGGGAAGGGGGGTGTGGAGCTGGAAGCCTAAATAGCATGTAGAAAAACGTGTGTTCCAGGAACCAAATGAGCTAGTTACCAACACACATTTGGAGACGTCTGTGCCAAGGTTGTCGGTACTGGCGGTCATTAGCTCATGTTAACATCATTTATTTTCATTTGCTGATAATGAAAGGATGGGGGGCCCGATACATGGTGGACTATTTCATGGTATAAGGCCAGCATCTGTTCTTGCCCATCACAGAGCTGTCCTCATCCTGCTCAGGAGCATGCCTGGAGGCTGGTGGGCCCTCTGGGAATGTGCAGTGATCAAATAGCTCCCTCTGTCTGTGGGGCAGGCTTCCTGAGGTTTCGTTGGACTCCCCCTGGCTCTCCATTCGTGCAGGGGACCCCCTGACATCTGGCCTGCACCTCCCTGGTTAGCCTGCGAGCTTAGGCGCCATCTCACGGGGCCACGCACTGGGCCGACTTTCTCACTGATTAGGAATCCTTATGTGAACACCCCCCACCTCGGTGTCACCCCTCCATCTGTCCTTGCCCTGAATGTCCGTTGGAACATGGGCTCATGTCCCTCAGCCCGGGAGGGGGAGGGGGGTCTCCCAACCCGACCTGCAGTAGCGTAGACCCCTACCTCCGCTCACACTAGGGGTTCAGCCCTTGTGCACGTCTCAATTTGAGGATGTAAATTCACGAGATCAGAATTGATAGCAGAAGGCAGGGTGAGTATGGTTTTTCTTTTAAATAAGCTTCAGCTTCAATATATCTTGAAGGCTTTTTCATTGGAGTGAAATTCACATAATGTACAATGAACCATGGTAAAGAGTGGAACTCAGGGACATTTCATACATTCAGTCCCTGCCTATCTAGTTCTGATACTTCGTAAGTCATTCCCCCAAACCTCATCCCTGCCCCTCTTGGCCCTTGGTAACTACAGATATTGTTTCCGTCTCTTGCGTTTGGAAATTCTGGACATTCAGCAGAAACAGAAGCACCTGCTCTGTGGGCTTTTGGGACTGGCTTCTCCTGGAGCTCACACCTTGTGTTCGAGGTTCATCTGTGCTGGAGCAGTATCGATATTTTGTTGCACTTGATGGCTGAATCATAGTCTTGTATGGATACATTGTATTAAGTCTCTGCATTGATCTCGTGTTCGAGGTTCATCTGTGCTGGAGCAGTATCGATATTTTGTTGCACTTGATGGCTGAATCATAGTCTTATATGGATACATTGTATTAAGTTTTTGCATTGATCTAGTGTTCGAGGTTCATCTGTGCTGGAGCAGTATCGATATTTTGTTGCACTGGATGGCTGAATCATAGTCTTGTATGGATACATTGTACTAAGTCTCTGCATTGATCTGTACAGGGACGTTTGGCCGGTGTGCAGCTTTGGGCTGCTGTGCATAGTGCAGTTTGCACGTGGGTGTACAGATACCCTTTCCTGATCCTGCTTTCAGTCGCCGGAGGTGTCCACTCGGAAGCCGAATCGCCGGGTCCTATGGTGGGTCTGCGTAGCTCTGAGCTATCCCCGTGCCCGTGTCCACCGCAGCTTTTCATAGCTGTTCCGTGTCCAGGTCCTCCTCTCAGAGCCTCTCGTCTGTTGTGCTGAGCAGCCCCAGGAGGCAGAATTACAGTGTCTCCTGTCTGAACTTGTGTTGAGGAGGCAGGCGTTCAGCTGTGAATGGGCCACTGGCAAACCCTCAGCATTTATTACGAGCACTGCCAGGACTTGTTTCTGTCTGCCCTGCAGCTTATTAGAGGGCAGGAGCCAAGGCGTCATGAGTGGGACGGGGAGTCCCAGGAAACGGGCACCGATGGGCAGGACTGCATGCTTCCGAGCTCATGAAGGGACACAACAGCCTCACGCAGGCCCGGGGGTCCAGGTGGGCCATCCAGACCCATGCCACTGCGGCCGCAGTTGGGACCACCTTTGGGTAGCTCCCTTCCCAGGCTTAAAAATCCATGAGGGCCATGCCCAATCCCGCAGCAGCCTGGCCTTCTGGGACGGTCCTGCGTTTCCATGATGGTGAGTCAAATCAGTCATGGAACCAGGAGCCAACAGGGTCAGCCGCGACCCACTACCCACCTGCCAGTTCTCCAAGTTGGGTCACCTTTCTTCTGATGTCACACCCCTCCCCCCCCCCGTGTGTCATCCCCTGCTGTGCATCACCCCCGCCTTTCGGGACAGAACCAGAGGTTCTGAGGACAGAGCCAGTACACCGTCGCTGTAAGAATATTCAAGCTCTACCTTCCTCGGAGCCGTTAGGTTTGGGCTCACTGTCCTCACTGACATCCCACTCTGACACCCATCTCCTCGCCTTCGATACAGCTGCATCCAGCTGAGAAATTAGGAGATGAGGGATTTTATTAGACATAATAGCCGAGAAGCGGCTGAGTGACTAATTACAAATTATCCTTAGCAAATAGTGCTCCTGGCCACTGCCCAGCCAGTAATTAGGCCATGAAACAGCTCACGGTACAGTGCAGCCTGCGGCATGTCCACGGGAACCTAATTATGAATCTGATGGGATCCACTGTGGGGATCAATACTGGTGACTCCTGGGACCTTCTGTGAAGAAGCACAGGAAGTCCCCACGGTCCCAGCTGCCCTTGACCGTATGTGCCATGCAGAGTTTTCCAGCGGAAATGCTAGTCCTACGATACTCGTTTAAGTCGTGCTTTTCATGTTTGCATCTCTCAGACCGAGTGAACCTTGTGTATAAAATAACACGTAGATTATAATTATTTCGACTTGGTTCAAGGGCTGACCAAATGTGGGGAGGTGAATGTCATTTCGATCTGTGGTAACTGAATGTTAAGGCTGCTTGAAATCACTTTGTGTGGCCTTTTCCTATTTTTCTACCAACATTCAGTAATTCCTTGCGGTGTAGCCAACTGTTATTTACTGTATTCATAGAATTAGGATTTCCTCCTTTTTTTTTTTTTTTTTTAAACAGGCCTGTAGTGTTCCTTGTGCAGGGATCCTTCCCCGAGAGGGTTTTCCCTACGGTGCACACTTTGTCATGTTCTCACAAGCATCATCCTCTCACACGGGAAACACATCTCGTTTCTGGCAGGGATCCGTACCGCTGCTGTTTTCCCGGCATGTTACAAGAACAGAGATTCTGGAGTGGAATTTCTCTCAGGGTGGTTGGAAGCCAAAGCTGACGGGTCATTGCCACACTCATAAAAAGCATGTTTAGAGAGAGGGCTCTCTGTCGCTTTTCCATGCAAACGATAGGAAGAGTCCAACTTAAGTAAATTGAACTGGGAAGAGTGGACACTCCCAACAGCCTTTAGATAATAAAAATGTGCGTTGAGTAAAAACTTCTACCATGACCAGGTTATCATCTGGAAGACGTTCTTTCTTTGGCTATCTCCCTAAAAACCGTGACTTTGGGGTGGTGGGCTGATGGACATTGGGGAAAGTATGTGCTATGGTGAGTGCTGTGAAGTGTGTAAGCCTGACAGTTCACGGACCTGTATCCCTGGGGCTAATAATACATTATATGTTAATAAAAATAATTAAAATTGAAAAAAAAACACATGACTTTGGGCTTTCCATGAACTGTGAGAGCATCAGGTGCCCGTCTTTGGAAGAGGGGCGATGAACAGCACCTCGCCTGCCCCAGACATCTGTAATCCCTTTAAGCAGCCATGCCCCCACCGCCCATGGATGCTCAGAGTGTAGATTGCCTCCCAGAAGCCACACACTTTGCTGAACATGGGCCTGAGCCACTTGCCTGGACCATTTCCTTCTTTCTGGGTCCTGTCATTTATTCTGTGTGTCACATGCTTTGCTTTTCTGTTTCTGTCCTCACCTTGGTGACTTCCCTAATGAGACCTTGGCCTCTCCCAGCCATGTTGGTTCCCTGGCCTAGCTGTGGTGCCTGCAGGAGACCCTGGTGGAGCTCTTTCCAAATGGAGGCATCTCCCAGCTGCTTTCTCTCCTGCTGGTGTCCTGGAAGCTGCCCGCTCAGCTTGCAGGTGCACTGGGCAGAGCCTTTGTACCTTCACCTGCTCACCGTGAAGACCATACTAGACAGTGTATGTCAGAGCATC
>RCUC01148115.1:0-31347 GCA_003697995.1 Taxidea taxus jeffersonii
ACATCCAAGCAGGGTCAGCCTGGGAGGTTCAGGGACAAGCTTCACAGCCGGGTTCCGTGCCCTGACCAGCCATGCTCTGAAACCCCAGATTTGCCCACAACTCTGTTGTCTCACCTGTAAAATGGAGAAAATGGCCCCGACTTGATATGTTTTCTGTGATCATTAAGTGGACAATACTGAAAGAAAGAGAGTTGCAATCATTCAGGGATCTAGGTGGGAGATGCGAGGGTGGATAAAAGTGGCAGCAGAAGCAGGACAAGCCAAACTTGAGGGCCAAACCTGGCTTCACACTGCATCTTCTTGGACATGAAAAGTGCCTACAAGCTATTTATTCTGAGCTCCAAGAAGCAAGCGTGCTGGTGACATTCCTGGAACAATCATGGTGATGGCAAGCTTTCTAAATGCCTTACCACCCCGTCTCATCGCTCCCTCCCAGCGATGTGGCCCAAACTGGCTTGATCATCCTAATTTTATAGATGAGAAAATGGAGGCCCACGGTTTGATTCTCAAGTTCACAAGGGTAGTAAGTGTGAGGGCTGGGTGGGGAGCCTGGGCAGGTGACAGACTGTGCTCTGGACCACTATACTTCCCTGTTTCTTGACTTGTGGAGAATGCTGGGGCAGCCCCCTATCCAGGGGCACCTGTGCATCTGTTCTGCAGGGTGGCCTCCTCTCTCCCTGACACAGCCCTCCCTGAGAGGCCAGCCCTCTTCTCCTCCCAGAGATGGTAGTTTCCGGCACTGGCTTTCTGGGGTCTGGAGACAGCAGGGGACGGGGAAGGACACATCTGATGGGGCTTCACGAATGACCACTGCTTACTTGGGGGAAATGCCCTGTGAAAATCCATCTCCAGTCCCTTGTCCCCAAAGCATTTGGGGACACTTCAGATATGAACCTAAAGACCATGGCCTATTAACTAAAAGGGTCTTATGTCTTGTAGAATGATTACTTCATTTCTGCCTACTTTAATGGGTTTTGGCCAAACCACTATTAACCAATGGTGATGACCAGCACTGTGGGACATCTCAGACGCTGTCAACCGTGTTACCCTTGGTCCCCAATTACATCTGGCCCCCATCTCTACTTCTTCCACTATCCTAGGCACTCTCATCCCTGGTGACTGGAAGAGTGAAGTCCACCAGAGCCCACATGCTCGTGGAGCCCACCTGCCAGGCATCATTCCAGGCAGCTGAAATAGGGACAGACCTTGAAGGCAAGAGCACCTCCAGCTCTCAATCCTTGAGCACCGCTCCCTGGACCACCATTATCATCAGCTTTAGGTGCCCGGAGCTGGGGAGGTACATGATGAGATTGGTCAAGGTGGCCTCTTACTGTCCTGACCTCAGAAAAATTGAATGGAAAACACATAGAAGACACACAGAAACTCACACCACTTGAGGGCCCATGTGTAAGGAGGCAGAGGAATTTACTTTACGTCAAGCTACAAGGCAAGTGTGAGAATGAAGACAGACATGAGCTGAGCTTCCCAACAGATGGCTGCCGAGGAGGTGGACATGGGGGACGCCTCTCCCAACCTGGGGATCTATGCTTCCATGTGGGGAGTTGCTCAGCCTGGAGGGGTCTGTTCAGCAGGCCTTCCTGAAGGTCTTCCTCCTCCTTTCTCTTTCTTTTGTCATGGTTCATGGGGGAGAAAAAATGAAAGTCCTAGACATTTTTTCCCCCAACCACTTCAACTATTCCTTGCCAGTCACCTGTATCATCTTGAATCACTATATAGGCAAGGGTGTTCCAGTGGTGTGTGAGTTTTCTGCTGTCTCTTTCTCTGCTCAAGTGTGCTATTCACCGCTCCTGGAAAGTCAGTCCTGTGGCTCAGTCCTTCTTTCCTTCGCCCATTCATCATTCAACAAATACTTGCAGTGCTTTTCCTCTTCCTGTCCTAGGCAAACCAACAATGTTCCCTGCCCCGAAGAGTTTCCAGCCACACTTCGTGTATTTCTCTCTCTTACTCCTGGCTCTCCTTCTTTCTTGATTCTTTGAAGACCTCTGGTGTAAGCAACTCAACTGGTCTGATATTTGCCCAAGAAAGTCAACTAAGAAAATTCTTGGAGTGGGGGGATAGTTCAGACTCTGTCTACTTCTGCTAAACACAGAAAATAAAACAGAAATCAAAGTAAATATCCCAAAATTATAGTTTATGACGTGTTACTAAAATGCTACTCCTTTTTCTCTTTTCTAAACTCAATTGTAGTATATCAGTTTACTTTGTGGCAACAAATGACTCTTTATTTCTCCGTGACTGAACTTTTATGGTCACTCTGGCCTAGCCCTTTGCCTTGCCCACCCCCTCTGTGCCCACCCGTATCAGTGCAGAGAATCTGGGGCAGGGGAGGGGAGGTGGTTTCTGAATATGGGTAAGACTCCAAGCAGATTCTGCTAATCTCGGGGTTTGGTGAAACTCTTTGCTCAGAAACTTTACAGCCAGTGGGAATTGATGGTTTGTGTTTGCTCTTCAAATAAAGGAACATTGGAGGTAGAGAGGGCATTCTCAGTGGAGCTGCTGACTTTTGAAATCTTGTGCCTTCTTCCTTATCAGGCCTGTTTATTACAGGTTTCATAAATGTTTTATGAGGGTATGGTGAGGCCCTGCTGACTGGGGGGGTGGCAGCTGTCTCCAACTTTCCACATTGTTGACAAGATCAAAGGACAGATTTACCACCTCATAAGATTGGGTGGATAAGATAGGGCGGAATCCCGGGTTGACTCCTTGCCTCCATGCACAGGGGCAAACAAAGTGGGCTCAATCCAGTGCCGTGTGCTTCCCTTGCCTGAATGCCTTCGCATCGTTTGGTAGAACCATCTGGACCTCCCAAGCAATTCTTGACCCCAGAAGCCAACTATTCTTTCTCCTGAACAGTTTTAAAAATTTAAAAAAAAATGCGTACGTCAAAAAGATTTAAATTATCCGAGCGCTTCGGTCTTCATTCATATGAGTGACAGTCATTTAAAAATACGTACAATGGAAAAGAGGAAACACTGGGTGCTTGAAAATAATTTATGGTCAAATAAATCATCTCTACAACATTTATATTTTCAGGTAGAGAAATTGTATTGACTTATTTCCAGCCACTGTTGACATTTTACTGCAATTGCCTTGACAATCTTTGAGAATGTTCTTTTAATCTCTGTCATTAGTATTAGAGGCTTCTCTTATTGCTGGCAAATTCTTCTTCTTCCTCTTCCTCTTCTTCCTCTTCCTCTTCCTGTCCTCCTCCCTTCCCCCACTCCCACCCCGCTCCTCCTCCTCCTCCTTCTACTTCTTCTTCTTTTTCCACAGAGGGAAGAGTTCTTTCTGAATCAAAAGACGTTTCTCTGATTTTCCAGAAATACCCATGGCACTCACCTTCTCTGTAACTCAGAGATGGATGGGCCCTGAGGCCCTGCCTGTGGTCAGACCATCTCTGGGAAGGTTCAGTATGTTCTGGCAGTGGTAGGCACATAGCAAAGTAATTCATTCCAGTGGCTAGAGTCTGTCCCCAGCAATGTATTAAGCGGCTAATTTGTAATCTGCATTGTTCTGGAAGGTTGTACAGCCAATCCTGAGAAAATCGTGAAGATAGCTGTGCTTACCTTGACTTTGTATTTCCTTTACTCTAAGCTCCGTTCTCCCCAACCCGAGGCTCTCCCCTTCCCCTGAGCTCCCTAATTTCTCTCTACTAGGCTGCCTGCTCTCCCCATGTGCCCACTACCCACCCACTCTTCCCCCACAGCTTTGCTTTCCTTCCAGGGCAGGCTTTCCTCCTTTCTCTGCTCTTCCAAGTATATCTGCTGTGTGTCCCGAGGCCACTCTAGTCCCCATGAAGCTGAGGCTGCCAGACAGTTCTCATTTATCATGGCTGCTCAAATTTGTTCATTTGCAGAGTGTTGAATGGTAACGGTGGCATTTCCCCCTCCGTTGAGGGGGATCCCATGTGCCCCTCAACCGAGCATGTTAATTCAGACCATTGCTCTATGAAATGCCGTTGTCTCTCACCTCTGGCTTTCGCACCTGTGTCCAGGCCCAGGGCACATGCAGTGATGGTGCAGACTGAGAAACACGCCCCTTCCCCAGCTCTGGGCAGGGGCTAGAGCCACATTCCATCTCCTAACTTGCATTTGGAGGGACAAATGCCTACTCAAGCTTTGTAAATGGTTCTCAGGGGTAATGTGGGATAGCCATAGGGACTGAACCACCAGCCCTGGGTTGGATCAGGCCTGGAAAAAGAGGGGGAGAAAGGATTTGGGAAAAAGATAAAACAGGAACGGTGGTTTTAAGAGTTATGTCTGAACGTTCAGAAGCAGCAATGCATGCCTGGGAGGTAGATTTAATTCACTGTCATGGGACAGCCTCTTCTCTCATCCCACATTTAAAATAATTAAAAAAAAAAAACCCAAACCAAAAAAAAATGAGGACCAGCCCCCCTGCCCCTTCAGACAGCACTGGCTGCAGCCCATCTCACTGGAAGCAGGGGGATTTCTTTAAAATGCAGATTTCTGGTCAGCAGCAAGTGAAGGTGGCTTTGGAATCTACATCCACATCTGAGCACAGACCCCCAGATGGCTCTAATGCAGGATGTGGCTGTGACCTTGTGAATGCCAACCTGGTTCCATGAACAGGCCCTGTGTTAGGAGGTAGGAGAGGCATCTTCTAGTCCCCCATCTGCCTCCCTTCAGCAGTGTGACCTTGGGCAAGTCACGTTGCCTTGATGGGTTAGGGCCCTCGGATCCTCACAGCCCCTGCCTCTTGTCCCCACCACCGGCTTCAGGATCTCAGGAGTCTGGGCTAGTATCTAGTCACGCTGTTTGGTTCAGATCTGGTGAACACCAGAGCTTCGAGCAGTATCGTATCTACGCTTTAATTGTGAAGGCCGTGTTGGCAAAGGAAGTGCCCTAACCTCTCCGCTATGGCTCTACATGCCAGCCTGACCCCAGCTTCCTGCAGCCCACCAGGCCAGTTGGCTACTCTGACGCCATTTCTGTTTTGCCAGCTGTGTGCGCCTCCCCCACCACTCCAGGAGCAGCACTGTGAGGTCAGGGGTCCCGGCGGGAGAGTGGACCGCCTCTGTCCTTTACCAGCTACCGGACCTGGAGTAAGTCCCTCGGTTTCTCCTAGCCTCAACACAAGGGGGACAATAACAGAACCTCCCTCATAGGGTTTGGGGATTTAAGGGGTTAATATACAGGAGATGCTGAGCCCCACGCCGGGCACATGTTGAGGAACCGGTAGGCAGAGATGTTAGTGTTTGCCATCATTCAGTACTCTACAGTGTACGATGCGTTTCCATGTGTACTATGTGTCCATGAGATTTCCAAAAAGACTCTTGTCATTTCCACTGTGCCAATCAACACACCCGTGACCCAGAGAAGTCGTGAGGGCTGCGGTGCTAATTTCTTGGGACTCCAGAGAAAGCTGGGCTTTTTCTGATTCACAAGGATAATGTCTGATCTGCGTGGAGAGAGTCCCCTGCTGTGGAAGTATTAAGGCTCATGGTTGTAAAGTGTCTCATGCCCACAATCGTACTGAACATCTGTAGGAGTCGTAGTGACGGTAGCAGCTGGTACATGGGGAGTGTCCCCTGCAGGTGGGCTGGTGGGATTACTGCGTCCCTTCCTTCCCTATCCCTCTCCCTGCCTCCCCAGCCACCATTCCCTATTCTGATCATAACATTGGCAGAGAAGTAGAACCAGGAAGCAGGTGGCTTTGGGTGGGGGTGGGGAGAGATGCCGATCTGGAGTGCAAACTCCAAGCCAGACTTGGTACGCTGGGAAACTCAGTGTCTACAGCACTTCCTCTGGGACTGAGCAGCAGCCTCGGCCATGACAACCAGGGTTGCGCATGGGGCGCAGGGCCGAGATCTTTGAGAAGAGGGGTGCCTTCATCTAAAGAGACAAAACCACCACGAGGGCTCGAGGCATCCTGCCTAGAGTTGGAGCATCTGAGTGACCCAAGGCCCCTGGAAGGTTCTAGACGTCGAGAGGTGGGCACAGGCCATCTCCCTTTCTCTCCAGAACCAGCCAACTTCTGTGATGCAGGCCCTCTATCCCATAGGTCCCGTTTGTAAAGAGCACCATGTTGCTTTGGAATGCCTGGTGGTCTTAGTTCCAAGCAAGTCAGGTCAGGAAGTACCAAAGGTTGTGACACTGTGTTCTGTGTAGGGCACCAGCCCTTGAAGGGCATTAAGGAACACCAATGGGCCTCACAGCACAGGGGAGTGGATGAGAAAGAAACGGAGCCCCTTCTGTGAGCACAATGGTTCCTCGTGAGGGTGTTGGGCTCAGAAGCACAATAATCGCCCTAGTTCTCCTCACGGTGGCCACACAGTTGGCCAGAGATGTTCCAGGAAGCAATTTCTAGGGGCCAAGGGTCTGGGCTGCTCTGCCCATCTCTTGCCTGAAGGGCGTAGCGCAGCTTACATCGCAAAGGCAGGAATTGTCCACTTGCAGGAAGCTCGTGAGCTGAGCAGCCCAGAGTATGGGTGGTCGGGTTCCCTTTCACAGAGTGGCCGCCAGAAGCTTCCCAGACCTGCCTCGCTCAGCCCCAGACAGAGAGGCCCCAGGAGCGAGCAGTGGCTGCCGATCGGCTGAGCAGGCCTTACCTCGGTCCTGCGGCCCTGGCTTTTTATGTTCAAATCTATGGAAGAGGCCGGGCCTGGGCTTGGGGCTGGGGTGCGGGTATTGATGGAGGCAAAGCAGGCAACTTTTATTATCTGGGGAATTGTTTCCGAAACATTATCAACTCAGATTATTGACCACAAATTTTCACCCGAAATCAGAGAGTAATAGGCTTTTACAGTGCAGTAAAAAGTGTATTAGCTCGTTCTGGGGTGTCTCACCTCCCGTTTACTCCACTGTTTTATCAATATCGCCATAACCTGACACTTCTGGGTAGAGGACGGATTGTAAAGTGTCCATAGATCCTGTAAACCACCCTAAATAGAGATTAGTATTACTACTAAGTTTAAACCCTAGTAAAAGATAATTAAAATTGATGGATGTGGCTGTAAATCTCCCTTTTATCAAGGGCTCTCGCGCGGGCAGTCTTGAGCCTTATTATTTTACAAGCATCATTAATGCCCTAGTAGAATCGGTGCTGTCTGCTGGTTAGGGAGACAATGAGACATATCAAATATGCCCCCCGAAACTCTGCAGGCTCTCACCTCCCTTCCCTTCTGGACTGCAGTGCTCGGCTGTGACTCAAGTCTCCGCATGGGGACCAGTGCAGGGAAACAGGGCCATCCCTCCAGACCACTGTCCTGTGGGGTCCTCCGGCCCGTTAGTGGGGAGCCCTTGGTGGTTTTAAAGGCTGCCATTTCCAGTGCTCTTGAATGCAACCCTTTCCAAGGTGTTCCTACGGGACCCCTGCTTTCTGCAGAGATGCCTCAGGGGGCTAAATGATGTTGCTTTGGGGGGGGGGACATAAAACTACCAAACCATGACTCAGGGGAGGCAGCTGAAACACTTGTTTTTGTGTTTTTTTAAAAAAACTTGTTTTTTTTTTTTAAGATTTTGTTTATTTATTTGACAGAGAGAGATATCACAAGTTGGCAGAGAGGCAGGCAGAGGGAGAGGGGAAGCAGGCTCCCTATGGAGCAGAGAGCCTGATGCAGGGCTCCATCCCAGGACCCCGGAATCATGACCCGAGCTGAAGGCAGAGGCTTAACCCACTGAGCCACCCAGGTGCCCCACAAACTTAGTTTTTAAAAAAAAAGATTTATTTATTTAATCCAGAGTAGGGGAAGGGGCAGAGGGACAGGATCCCCAAGCAGACTCCCTGCTGACCCAACAAGACCACGACCTGAGCTGAAACCGGGAGTCAGGTGCTCGACCGACCGCGCCACCCCGGGGGGTCCTGCAAATATACATGTCCACCAGCTAATCCAAGCCTCTGTCAAGGCCTGAGGTGAAACTGTGGGCCTGGGATCCTCTCTGACAGGGGCTGAGCTCCCAAGCAGAGAGTTCAGGAGTCTGCCAAAAGCTGGCTTGTCCTTCATCTGGTCCCTTCTCTCTGGGGCCACTGGAATGAAGGGACATCTGCTGCTTGCCACCCACCTATTTCCCTTCCAAGGCAGTTGCATAACCCTCAAAGGTAGAGAAGCTAGCAGCAGGGGTGGGCTTTGTGGCTCTAGTCTTGCCCTGGTCTGGCAGCCATCTTAGGGCTCCAGGTGCCACCCAGAGTTAGGTGGTGACTTCTTTAGGCATTAGTCTTTCTGGGCCTCCCAGAGGCCCCATCTGCCTAAAGAAGGGACTTCCTTAGGTGTTTCCAATGCATTTTGAATCCCAGTTAACCAGCACCCGATTATGTATGGAATAGACATCCTGGGGGCCAAGACTCTTCTGCGTACTTGCCCCTGACCTTGGCATGACCTGAATTGAGCCTGTGGGTAACCAGGCTTAGGGCTGTGCGACTGCCTTGCCTGACAAGGCCAAGTTCTTGGGCCCCTGGGCGAGCCTCGATCTTTGGCTGGCCTTGACTGCAGAAACGGGAACACGAACAAGGAAATAGTCCCACAGAAGAGTCATCTGGGAGAGACTGGATTTGCTCACAGCAGATAAACACAATTTTTTTTTTCTTTTTATTGCCTAAAGCTAAGCGATATGTACCTTGGTTGGAATTAGCCGGCTGAAAGTTCAAGAGATAAGCAGCTTCTCCTGGCGTGAGTGATCAGCAGGCTCAGCAGCGGGGTCTTGTTTTGGGAGGCCTCACCTTTTGAACTCGGGGCCCCGATTCCCCTTGGCTGTTTCATAATCTCCAGCAGCAAGGAGTATGAGCAGAGAGGACATGCTGGGCCCTGTCACAGGACCGCACCTCAGCATACAATGCTGGTGAGATTTTGTCCCTGAGTTCACGCTGGGCTGGGCCACTCCATAGGATGGCAGAAGTACTTAGGGTCCTGCTGTGTGCAGGGTCCCCAAGGCTCCAGAAGCTTCTTCAGGCCCAAGGCCTGCCTTCAGGGAGCTCAGAACTTAACGGCAAGCTTATAAAGCCTTCCTCTCTTTGTGGGGTTTCTGGAGAAAAGTGGCTTCAGTTTGGATGAGGTCACGTTGAACACTTGAAATTTCTGGGTGCACTTGTTGTGAGGCTGTTTCTTGGGGCCACTCCCCAGGACTGCTGTGCAAAGACCCACATCTACTCAGGTTGGGGAACTTGGCCCTGCAGTGGGAAAACCAAGAGCCATAATCTCAGAAGTGAAAAACTCACCATCGTTTACAGAGAGGCTGATGCAGGCAAGAGAGCTTTGTGTCTTTATGTTGTGCAAACGAGCAAGTGGTTGTCCTTGATGAAGGCACAGTCAGCTGCGAATGAACACACCTCCCTTGCTTGGGACATTTGAGCGTTTTGCTATGACAAGCATGGGGCCGTGAAAACCAGTCTGCAGAAATATACACACAGCATGAGGACCATACCCATCCATTCACAGACTCCTGAGCCCAGGCGAGGCGCTCAGATCACCGAAGGTGAAGAACCAGGCTGAGGCCTGAAGAAGGGGATTCTGGTGCCCTTAGCACAGAGAAGTCTGTTTGCAAAAGGTTTCCATAAAAATGATTTCTCTAGTTCAGAGTCTACTCATTTAGCACCTTGTTCTATGGGTGTTTATGAAATGCTTCTGTGCCAAGCACGCTCCCGGGCTCCCAGGATATCACTGAACAAGACCCCCCGTCCTGGACCTTGCAGAGCTCCCGGGGGAGCAAGGAGACACGTGAACATAGCGTGGTGTCACAGATGCCACAGGGCCCTTGGCCAGCCTCCATGCTCCTCATCCTGCTCCGTGTGTGTGTGTGTGTGTGCATATTTGTGTGTGTGCATATGTATACATATGTGTGCAGCGTGGACACACAGACCCATCGGACTTTTTCCCAAACCGGCTCCTGCCCGCGAACTCCCAGCCTCCTGCCCTGGAAAATTACAACCTGGAAGAATTGAGCGTGGGACACACATTATTATTTGTTTTTTTCTCTTGTAGGATATTTTCCAATTAAATGAATGTGTGCCACATTTGAAATTAGGCTCCTTGAAAGAATAGCCTGTGATCCTTTTCCTGGGGGAGGGGGCGGGGGCGGAGGGAAGAGGAGAAAGAAAGGAAGGAGAGAACTACAACAAAAAGGGAAAACAAAGACAGCCACAAACAGCCCCTCGGGTGCTACGACCCAAGCCAAACTCCGGATGGTGGTGGCTGGGGCAGACTGCAGAATGCTCTCCGTGCTTTAGCTATTAAACCCGACTATCTTGAAGAGTAAACACCGTGCTGTTTTGCCAACTATTAGATTTTTACTACTCTCCAATAAAGCGAGCGCATTATTCATTTCAAATAATATGCCACTTCTTATTTCCTAAAGATTAGCAATGGAAAGAGATGTCAACAATTTTCACTCTTTAAATTAAGTATAATAGGCTTTTATAGCGCAGTATAAAGATATCAAAGGGAAAGGCTGCAATTGCAAGCTTGATTTTCCCTTTATCTATCCCTACAGCCCCAATTTAACACTTAGGAGCAGAGGAAGCTTGTAAAGAGCCTGCAGACCCCATAAAGCCGGTGACACTTGGATTAGCCTTACGGCTCACTTTGGGCACAGTAAAGTGATAATTTAATTAACTAATGGGGCCGTAAGCACGAGGGTTTATCTAATGAGTTCCCTTCTCCTTTGCCTCCTGGTAATTCCAGTGCTGGGTGTTTACAGATTAGCAGAAGCCTGGGCCCAGGAGCACACGGAGAAGAGTACCTTGTCCAGGTGTCCCCCCAATCCCCGCAGGGCCCCTGTGGGCTTCCGTCTGTGCAGTTTATGGGGAGTTGGGACACATTGCTGGTCCCGGAAGAAAAAATACAAAGTTTATCAGAGCTTGTTTTGAATAGTTTCATGGTTTCTCCAAGGTGTCTAATACGCTTCCCGTGCCCATATTAATGACACAGATCCTATGGGCTCCGTGCTCAGTGCAGAGCTGACTGGAGATTCTCTGGGTCTCCCTCTGCCCTCTCCCTGGCTCGTACACGCTATCTTTCTAAAATAAATAAAAAATAATAAAAAATAGCTTCCCACTGGTATTGTGTTTCTGTGTGATTATGTGCCTGTGCCCATTCAAGGGTGTGTGTGGGTGTGCACATGTGCGCGTGTGTGCGTGAGGGAGGATGTGGGAGGAACTTTGAACTCTATCAGCCTTCCCTCCGACTTGGCTCCTGTGGCAGGAGCTGAGAGCCAGGG
Source organism: Taxidea taxus jeffersonii (assembly GCA_003697995.1). NCBI lineage: Eukaryota > Metazoa > Chordata > Mammalia > Carnivora > Mustelidae > Taxidea > Taxidea taxus. Next base: position 11,193 of record RCUC01148115.1, read on the forward strand.
CAGAGACCGTGGGGTGGGGACAGGGGTTGGGGGAGGGAGAGGGGCTCCCAGAATAGCCCTTTCTCAGCCCCTGGACTCTTGGGTTCTGAGGCATTTCTCTTGTGTCTGTCCCCTCGTTCCCCTGTCCTGTAGGCCATATCTGCCCTTCTGCGGCCAAGCCCACCTCCTGGGGAAGGACTCATTCCACCACTCTGAACTCCTTGGGGCCTCATTCTACCCCGGGGTGATCGCAGTCACAGCCGTGATGTGTCACCCTGATCCCGCGACAGACCTCTGTTCTTCAGGGCCCCAGGAGGCCAGTAGGCCTGGAAGGGTCCGTTTATGGTTCCGGGACCCAGAGACCAAGAGCTCCGTGGGAGGCCTGTGTTCGCCTGGAGCCCAGGCCAGCTCACACAGTCACCCTGGGAGAATGGAAGCTTCCAGTCGGAACCTCATATGGTCTGGGCTGCTGAGCCACTCCTTAGAAGAGAGCTGCTGGTTTTCATCCAGAGTAGGTTGTAGGGGGTAGACGGGCCTACCCAGTGGGCTCATTTCCAGGTTTCAGTCCTAAGGGAAGCTTCTACCACCAGTTGGCCTCAAAGCCACTATCCACATGGGAATTTCGATGACTCCTTATATTTGCCTAAAGCAGCTCTCAGCCTCAGAATCCCAGCCACCGAGCAATTCAGAGGTGAAGTTGGGCCAGCAGAGGGCAGAAAGGAGTCCTTTTGAGAGTCTGAGCCACCAGGAGAGGCTCTCCTGGAGTTCCCTTCTCTGCTTCGCTCTGGGAATGACCACCCCATCCCAGAACTCTCCAAAACATCAGAATTCCTAGGGGAGCTTGTATACTGATGCTTGGGTTCTAGCCCAGGAATGTGGATTTCTCTCATTCTGGTAATTTCTTCTTTTTAAAAAATGTTCTTGAAAATTTTAAGAGTTAGTTTTTTAAAAATTGCAGTGAAATACACCTAACATAAAATTTACATTTTAACCATTTTTCGCCGTGCAGTCCAGTGGCTGTAAGTGTATTCATACGGTTGTGCAAACACCATATCATCTGGCTCTTGAATTCTTCCGATAGTGCAAGGCTGGATCTCTGTCTCCATGAAGCACAAACTCTTCATCCCCCACCCCGCCTTGAGGCCCCTGGCAACCATTCTTCTGCTTTCTGTCCCTGTGAAGGTGACGACTCTAGGCACCTCCTCTGAGTGGAATCATACAGTCTTTGTGCTTTCACGCCTCGCTTATTTCACTTACCATCACGTCCTCACGGTTCATCCGGAGAGCAGGTGTTGGAACTTGTTTCCTTATGAAGAATACTGCATTAGATATCACATGGATTTGTCCATTTATCTGTTGATAGACATTTGGGTTGTTTCCATCTTTTGGCTATTTTGAAGAATGTTGCTGTGAAGATGGGTGTGTAAATATCTCTTTGAGTTCTTCTTTTCTTTCTTTTTTTTAAGTGGGCTCCACACTCAGCATGGGGTTTGAACTCAGGACCCTGACATCAAGACCTGATCTGAGATCAAGAGTCGGTTGCTTAACTGACTGAGCCACAGGCACCCGCCTGCTTTCAATTCTTCTGTGTATATATCTTACCGTGGAATTGATGCATTGCCTGGGAATTCTATGTTTCGCTTAGGAGGACCTTCCATACCACTGTCCACAGCATTTTGCATTCCCGCCAATGATGCCCAAGGATTTTAGTTTCTCTGCTTTTCTTGCCAGAACTTGTTATTTTCCATTTGTTTGCTTAATAATAACCAGCCTAACAGATGTGAGGTAATACCTCCCTATGATTTTGATTTGCACTGGATAGTAATAATTTTAAAAATTCCCCAGGAGGTGCTAGTGAGCATTCATAGTTGAGAACCACTGAGTAAATGCCCATTATTTGTTGAGCACTTATTATCAGCCATGGAATTCTTCTAACTTCCATTTGTTTCCCACAACCACTCAGCAAGGTAGGAGACACTCTCCTTCCTACAATGAGAAAATAAAGCACCCTGAGGTGAAGACCACTCATCCAATAGGTGATGGGGCTAAATTTCAAGTCCAGATTTTATGGTCGCCAGAGCTCCTGAGCTCATTTGGGGTCCTCCCACTTCAGGAAGAAGAGAAGGTGCCAAGGGCTACGAGAGAAGCTGCAATTTGCAAGGGGTCAGTGCAATCTGAAAACAATATCAGAATGCGATCTTAGTTAAATTCTTGAAAGGAACTTTTTTCACCCCCCCCTTTTTTTTTAATAAGGAGGTTCAATAGTGTTTTAAGGTTTAAGAGTGTTTCATTTTAAATAATCATAGTTCTTTCCCTTTGAACAACACTTTAATAGTTATTTTAAAGTCATTTATTCAAATAAAACTCAGGCTTCTGTGTTTTTAGAGGGACAGAAAAGTAGAATCCATTCTGTGTGGATCTCCAGTACTTACTAAGAGCTTGGAACAGGGCCATGGGTTAGCATTGGAGTGCAACAATACTGCCACCTTGTGGGAAATTAAAGTGTGGCCGCTCACACTTAAGGCAACTTAATCCTCAAACCAGAATTAAGATTTTCTGTGCATAGGCTTGTCTAGTCAAGGTTGAGGTGGGGGCGTGCGAGGGTGGGGCAGGCAGTGTGTGTGGAAAAAATCGTGATCTGTCAGAAGCATTTCATACTCTTGAGGGCCAAAGTCAGAATCATGCCCTTGGGTGACAGGGGCAAAGGCAGATACAGTCTTTGTTCCCTTTGACACTCCCAGACTACTGTCCAGAGGCGAAACTGTGGCTGGAGCCACCGGGGCATTGGGAGGAGGGCTAACTACCCAGCAACCCTGGTCCCACCCCACCCACAGAGATGAGGACAAATCCGAGCTTGGGAGGCCTACCCATAATGTCTTGAGCTGAAGAAGGTCTAGAATGGGCACGGACTCTCTCCCCCATCCCCTCCCTTCCCTCCTCCGTCTTCTTCGTAACTACTCTATTGAAATATAATTCACGTGCTGTACATTTCACATATTTCAAGTGTGTAAATCAGTGGTTTCTCGTATATTCACAGAGTTGGGCAACCATCACCATTGTCAGTTTCAGAACATTTTCAGCACCCCAAATAAAAAGCCCCATACATATACCTTTTGGCTATTATCGCCCAATCCTCCTGTGCCTCTGAGGCCAAGGCAACCACTGATCAACTTTCATTTTATTTCTTGTAATTTAAAAAATATGGTTATCTATGAATTACATTATTTATTTATTTATTTATTTTTAAAGATTTTATTTATTTATTTGAGAGAAAGAGGGAGAGAGTGCACACACAAGCAGGGGGAGAGGGCAGAGAAAGAGAGAAAGCAGACTCCCCACTGAGCAGGGAGTCCCATGCGGAACTCGATCCCAGGACCCTTGGATCATGATCTGAGCGAAGGCAGATGCTTAACCCACTGAAGTACCACGTGCCTCTACATCTGTTCATTTGTTAATTGAGATCTAAATGGGTGTATAACATATTAGTTTCATGTGTACAACATAATAATCTGATATTTGTATATATTACAAAATGATCACGCCAAGAAGTCTAGCTAACATCTACAGTTATAGTTGTAATTTTTTTCTTGTGATGAGAACTTTTAAGATCTATTCTCTTAGCAACTTTCAGACATACAGCACATTATTATTAACTCTAGTCACCACGCTGCACAGTTCATGCCCAGGTCTACTTTATTCTGTAATTGGAAGTTTGTACTTCACTAATTTACTTTCTGTCTCTGTTGATTTGTTTATTCTGGACATTGAACATAAAGAGAATCATATGATTAGGACTTCTTTTGTGAAGAACTTTCATATACAATGTTTCCAAGGTTCAATCATGTATTGACATGTTGTAATAATTCATTCTACTGCTGAATGCGACTTCCTGGGACACATACATATTATCACTTTACATTTATCTATTCCTTAGTTGCCAGATGTTAATGGAGGGGTTTTCCCTCCACTTTTTGACTGCTAAGAGTAATGCTGCTGTGAACACAAGTTCTCATGTGAACATATGTTTGCTTTTCTCTCATGTATTCTCTTTGGTGTGGATCTATGGGGTCAAGTAGTAACCCCCTGTTTAATATCTTGAAGAGTTGTCACACTGCTTTCCAAAGTGGCTGCACTGTGTGTGGCGCTTGGATGGCTCAGGGGGTTAAGTGTTTGCCTTTGGCTCAGTTCATGATCCTAGGGTCCTGGGATTGAGTCCTGCATTGGGCTCCCAGCTCAGGTGGGAGCCTGCTTCTTCCTGTGCCCCTCCCCCAAAGTGGCTGCACCATTTTCTGACTGCACTGACAGTGTACGAGAGTTCCAATTTTTTGACATTGCCACTTAGGTTTGTAATCCTAAGTATAATTCTCTTATTAAATGTATGATTTGCATTTTTTAAACCATTCAGTGGGTTTTATTTTCACTTTCCTGATGGTGTCCTTTGAAGTGCAAAACTGGTTAATGATGAATCAGCAAAATAAAATGATTTATTTTATCCAAACTCAAGATATATTCTGACCTGTTTTTCTAAATTTTTATAGCTTTATCTCTCTTTTTTTTGATTTGATAAATTTGTGTATTGCAATACAATTACTGTCCTAGTGTTAGCCAACACCTCCATTATGTCGCAGACTGATCATATTATCTTGTGGCCAGAACATTTAAGATCTAGTCTTTTAGCATCTTTGAAGCATACAATACAGTATTGAATCTTCTCTCTGTTTTTCTGTTTGGAGTCCAGCTAGAAGTTTGTCAATTTTGCTTATCCTTCCAAAAAACAAGCCCTTAGTTTCATTGATGCTCTATTTTTTTTCTGGTCTCTACTTCATTAATTTCTGCTCTGAATTCTGTTACTTCTTTCCTTCTGCTAACTTTGGGCTCAGTCTGTTTTTCTTTTTCTAGTTACTTGTTTTTTTTCTTTTTCTAGTAAAGTTAGGTCATTCATTTGAGATCTTACTTTATTCTTTATATAGACTTTCATTGCTATGAACTCCCTAAAAACTGCTTTTGCAGCCGCCCATATATTTTGGTGTGTTACGTTTCTACTTTCATTTGTTTTGAGATTCTTTTTTTTTTTTTTAAAGATTTTATTTATTTATTTGACAGAGAGAGATCACAAGTAGGCAGAGAGGCAAGCAGAGAGAGAGGAAGGGAAGCAGGCTCCCCGCTGAGCAAAGAGCCCGATGCGGGGCTCGATCCCAGGACCCTGGGATCATGACCTGAGCTGAAGGCAGAGGCTTTAACCCACTGAGCCAGCCAGGTGCCCCTGTTTTGAGATTCTTTAATTTCTCTTTTGATTTCTTCTTTAACCTCTTGGTTGTTCAGGAGTGTGTCATTTAGTTTCAACATATTTGTAAATTTCCCAGCTTTGCTCTTGTTGGTATCTAGTTTCATACTATTATGGTCAGAAAAGCTACTTGTACAATTTCAATTTTCCTGAATTTGCTAAGACCTGTTTTGTGGCTGGAGAATGTTCTGTGTGCACTTGAGAAGAATGTGTGTTCTGCTATTGTTGGATGGAATGCTGTTTATATGTCTGTTAGGTCCATTTGCTTTGAAGTACGTTTGTTGATTTTCTGTCTGGTTGATCTATCCACTGCTGAAAGTGGGGAACTGATGTCCTCTGCTGCCATTGTTGTTTCTATTTCTCCCTTCAGATCTGTTAACATTTCCTTCCTAAACTGTATTTAGGCACTCTGATGCTGGTCTGCATATGTTCACAACGGTTACATCTTCTTGATAAGTTGGCCCCTTTATCATTATACAACGACTTCTTTGTCTTTTATACCTTTTCTTTTGGTTTAAAGTCTATTTTGCCTGATATAAGTGAGGCTATCCCTGCTTTCTTTTAGTTTCTATTTGCGTGGCATATCTTTTTCTGTCCCTTCATGTTGAGCCTGTGTTTGTCCTGAAAGCTGAAGTGGGTCTCTTGTAGGCAGCATATAATTTGATTCCTATTTTTCTCACCCATCCAGCCACTTCGGGCATTTTGATGGGAGAATTCAATCCATTTACATTTAGAGTAGTTATTGGTAAGTAAGAGCTTGTTAATGCCATGGCATTAATTACTTTCTGGCTGTTTTGTAGTTCCATTGTTCCTTTTTTCCTCTCTTACTGCCTACCTTTGTGAATTGGTAATTTTCCTTGGTGGTATGCTCTTCATCTTCTGTAAAGTTACTATAGGTTTTCATTTTGTGGTTACCATGAGGCTCGCCTAAAACATCTTATGGATATAATGGTCTGTTTTAACCTGATAGAAACTTATTTTAACCACACACAAAAACTACCTGTTTACTTCCTCTACTTTTATGTTTCTGATGTCACAATGTACTTTTTCAATACTATGTATTTGTTAACAAATTATAGTAGCTATAGTTACTTTTCCTACTCTTTTCCTTTAACCTTTACACCATAGTTAAGTGGTTAGCACACCATCATATTACAAAATTAAAGTTCTCTAAGTCTGACTATACATTTACTTTTACTCTTGTGTTGTATATTTTCATATGCTTTTATGTTACTAATTAGTGGCTTTTCATTTGATTCTGAAAAGCTCCTTTTCAGCGTTTCTTGTAAGGCTGGTCTAGTGCGGCTGAACTCCCCACCTTTTGTTTGTCTGGGGGAAGTCTTTATTTCTTCTTCATTTCTGAAGGATTATTTTGCCAGATGGAGTATTTTTGGCTGGCATTTTTTTTCCTTTCAGCACTTTGATTATATCATTCCAGTTTTTCCCGGCCTGTAAGCTTTCTACTAAGAACTGTGACCACCTATTGAGGGTTCCTTTGTAGATTAAAATCTTTTTTCTCTCTCTTGCTGCTCTTAGGATTCTCTCTCGGTCTTTCATTTTTGACAGTTTCATTATAATGTGTCTTGGAGAAGATTGTTTTGAATTGAAATAATGGGATGGTCTATAAGATTCATGAACTTGGATTTCCAAGTCTCTTCCCATGTTAAGAAAGTTCTCAGCTATTATTTCCTAAAATTAATATTTTTCCTCCTCTCCCTCTCTTCTTCCTCTGGAATGTTAATAATTCTGGTATTCATTCTTTTTGGTGGTATCCTATAGAACACTTAGGCTTTTTTTTTTTTTAATCACTCCTTTTCATTTTTCTCCCTTGTTCTCCTCCTACTGGGTTATTTCAAAGTTCCTATCCTCTGACTCACTGATTATATCTTCTATTTGGTTCATTCTGATGTTAATGTTCTCTGTGGCATTTTTCATTTCATTTATTCAATTCTTCAGCTCCAGAATCCCTGCTTGATTCTTTTTTTGTGATTTCTATCTCTTTGTTAAATTTCTCATTTTGTTCATGTATTGTTTTCATGATTTTGTTGAATTGTCTTTCTCTGTATTCTTGTAAATCACTGAGTTTCTTTAGAAACTATCATGAATCAGCTATCTTGAATTTCTTATTGGATAAATGACAGCTCACAATGTCTTGGGATTTGATGTCTGCAGGATGATCTTTTGGTGGAGTCATGTTTTCTTGATTCCTCAGGTTCCTTGGGGTTTTGCGTTGCTATTTTTGCATTTAAAGTAACAGTCTCTTCCTCCAATCTTTACTAGCTGCTTCAAGTGGGAGATACTTTTCTTTCTTTCTTTTTTTGTAAAGATTTTATTTATTTAATTGACAGAGAGATAGAGAGCACAAGTAAGCAGAGTGGCAGGCAGAGGGAGAGAGAGAAGCAGGCTTTTCCCTGAGCTGGAAGCCCGATGCGGGGCTTGATCCCAGAACCCTGAGATCATGACCTGAGCCGAAGGCAGAGGCTTTAACCACTGAGCCACCAGGCACCCCGTGGGAGATACTTTTCATTGGTCCTACTTGTGTTTGGAGATTTTTTTTACTTTGTTTGGATGTACCTGCTCCATGCTTCTTGTTCCCTCTTGTGGCTAAATTCTTCAGTTTGTATGTCTTCTATCTTACAACAGACCAGGCTGACTGTTGGAAACCACTCTTTTGTTTTCCAGAAGGTGGCACTACAGCTTAAGATGGTAATTTCTTCTTAGCTTGTAGATTCTGGCTTATTTTCCATGTGTTCTCCTGGTCCACTCCACCTCACTCTCACTATTGCCCCCAGGAATGACCCCAGAAGCTGCCTGCAGAGCCAGGAGAGGTGTGAGTGTGGCACTTAGGGTATTGGGGATGCCCATGGGCCAGGTGGGAAGATCCTTGGGTGAGGTTTTCTCAGCAGCTCATGGGTGGGCTTTCTGCTGGAGTCCAAAATGCAGTTGGCAGGAATTGTGTTTCTTTAATGCCCTTGGATATTCGTATCTGCCCCTTTCCCAATTTCCTCCCTACCCCTCCCCCACCCCCAACCAGCCCATCTTGGAGAGAGAGATGGGAGAGAGATGGGTTTCTTCAGCAGCACCCTGTACAGCCAAGAAGCTGGATGCTCACAATCACTGTTTTTCCCTTTTCTCCACAGGAGAGATCTCTGGTGCCCTATAGCTCTGGTAATGTTCCTCTTACTGACTCCAAGGGGCCTGGACATATTTTTCTCTTTTTTACACAGTGGAGTGCTGGAAAGTATTCTCTGTAAAACCTGGTCTTCTATAAAGGATCTCCTGCTCATAGGTGTCTGTCTGAATCAGTGTTCCCTAGTTATGCTCAGAATGCGCCCAAGAGGACTGAAGCCAGTTTATAGGCAACTGTCAGTACCATAGCCTGTACTGTTCTGTCTGCCTGTTACCTGATTCCCAGGTGGGTGAGACTCTTCTGGGACCCTTGGCATGTGGTGTTAGATCCCACAAGTCCCACAGAGACACTTTTGGTCATGGATGGATGCTGAATTTTAGCTGTTGAAGTTGGGACAAAAGGGAGGGACATCTTATGTCACTATGATGCTGACCTCTCTGACTTTATCTCTTACATTTAGGTCTTTGACCCCTTTTGAATTATTTTTTGTGTGTTCAGTATGGGGTAAAAGTCCAACTTCATTCTTTTGCGTGTGGACATCCAGTTGTCTCAGCACATTTGTTGAAAAGACTATTCTTTCCCCCGTTGAATTGTTTTGTATTCATGATGAGAATCAATTGACTATAATCGTGAGGGTTTATTTCTGGACTGTCATTTCTTCCCCACCGATGTATGTTTCCTTCCTGTGTCAGTATCACACCACCTTAATTACTGTAGCTTTGTAGTAAGTTTTGAGATAAAGAAGTGTGAGTTCTACTACCTTGTTCTTCTTTTTCAAGATTGTTTTGGCTTTTCTGGGTTGCCTGAATTTTCTTATAGATTTTAGGATCATCTTATCAATTTCTACAAAGACACTGAGATTTTGATAGAGATTTTATTGAATCTCTAGATTACTTCAGGGAGTATTACCATTTTAACAATATTTTAAGTCTTCTGATCTGTGAATATAGAATGTTTTCCCATATATTTGTATCTTAATTTTTTCCCAACAATGCTTCATGGTTTTGAAAATATAAGTTTTGCACTTTTTGGTTAAATTTAGTCTTAAGTATTTTATTCTTCTTGTTACTATTGTAAGTAATATTGTGTTTTTTCATTTCATTTTTGGATTGGTCATTGCAAATATATAGAAATACAATTGATTTTAGCATGTCAGTCTTGTATCTTACAACCTTGCTGAGTTACCTTATTCCTTCTAATAAGTTAGCTGATTCTATAGGATTTTCTATATAAAAGACATTGCAGGGGGGCCTGGGTGGCTCAGTTAGTGGAGCATGCCACTCTTGATCTTGGGGTTGTGAGTTCAAGCCCCACATTGGGTATAGAGATTACTTAAAAATAAAATCTAAAAAAAAAAAAAAAAGACATGTCATCTGTGCTAGACAGTTTTAGTTCTTCCTCTCCAATCTACGTTTCCTCTATTGTCTTGCCCAACTGCCTGGCTAGAACCTCCAGTACCAGGTTGAATGGAAATGGCACAGTAATCTTTCTTGAGGCCTACCTGTGGTCCCATCAAATTATGTCACCTGTTGATATGTGACATCTTTGAGAATTAAGCGGATCAGAACAGTATCAAGAACTGGCCCATGGCACAATGGCAAAGGATTTTTCTTATATGGTATACATCAATCTTTTAATCCATAGTCTGAGTATGACAGAAACAGTTAATACACATACCTGTATCACTATTCTAAATTCCTTTATTTTGACCAAAAATATTCTCCATGAAATGTTGTCAATTATCTTCCTGAAGACCACAAACATTATGTCTGTAGATATTGTCATCTACCAGTCTAGTGACTTGATAGGCTCTCAAGAAAGGAAATTAACACACACACACACACACACACACACACACACACACACCACTCTTCCCTCTGCCTTCTCAAGTCCCCAAAAGCTAGACCAGGTTCAGCTGAAGATCTGTTCATTCTCTTTTCCAAATTAATCTGAATATGGAATGAGCTGTATTTGGTGCTGGTGTTGGAGCTCTTCAGGGTCATTAGCATGTGAGGTCACTGAAAGATAGGAACTCATCTATCTTGTTCATTTCTGTACTCTGGACCCTATACAGGGTTTTCCACACAAGTGGCACTTGTTAGGCAGAGTTGCCCCTTGAAAAATGTGGAGGTTAGGGATGCTGACTCTCATGTCGTAAAAAATCTGTGTATAAGTTTGACTGTCCCCAAACATAACTACTAATAGCCTACTGTTGACTGGAAGCCCTAATGATAACATAAACAGTTGATTAACACATATTTTGTATGTTATATGTATTGTATTTGTACAATAAAGTAAGCTAGAGGAAAGAAAGTGCTAATAAGAAAATCATTAGGCAGAGAAATACAATAACAGTGCCATTCCATATTTATTGAAAAAAAATCTGCATATAAGTAGATCAATGCAGCTCAAGGGTCAATTGTATTTGCTATGTGAGCAAGTGAAAAGGGCTTTTTAGGCATAGGGAGGGGGTAATGATGGGATGATTGTGGGCTGGGCTAGTGTCAGGTAGAAATGAAGCCAAATGGACTCAGCAGTGAACCTTGGTGGGAGAAGGAAAAGAGGCAAGGACCGTGTCAGTACTCCTCACCACTCTATCTTCTGTGCTTGGTGTCTGCAGTACATGATGCTAAATAAATCCTATGTTCGTAAAGTAATGAATGTAAGAAACAGAGCAGAGATTGGAGAAACTAAAAGAAGAGCAAAGCATAAATGTACTCAAAAGGTGAAAGAAACAAAAAAACTTGCAACCACAATAGGTTCCCATTACAACTCAAAAAAAAAAAAAAAAGTCTCTAGGACCTGCTTATGAAGCCAAGATTTTGTAGGGAGAGTATACTGGGGTGATCTGGCCAAATGATCAATATTTGCTCCTCCTGGTCATAGAATTTGTCCTTTATCTCTGCTTCTTTCTTACCCTAGTGAGCTGGGCTGAACAGCATCTTTTCTCTCTTTCTCTTAAAGACCATAGCTCCCGTGGTCCCTGCTTCTTGGTTCCACTGTTCTGGGCCTCCCTCTGGTGTAGTTCAGATTCTTAGGAAACTTCCAAGTAGATGACACACCAACCAAAAGTTATATTGAGAATGTTAGGAGAAAGTTAGAGTTCAAAACTCTCAAAAGGCCAAAGGTCCAAAACCAAGTCTGCCCCTCCACCCCCATTTTCTTGGCCAAGATATCCTTCTTTGTTTCACTGATACTCAACGTTATAATCTCTTATTACCAAAGGCTGTCCTGCACTTAAGGATTTGGAAACAAGGTTTTCCCTGCCAATGTCTAAAGTGGTGCTAGAGGAAGCAAGTCCTCAGTGGGGAATGAGAGAGGTAAGACGGAACTCAGAGGAGCATAGCGTCAAAAGAAGAGAATTTTGAAAGGGCAGGAAGACTCCACAATACCAAGTGCAGAGAGGAGTTAAGAAAGATGGAGACTAAAGAGTGGGAGTTTGGGGATCTGGGCCCTTGTTTATGAAAACAGTTCCCATTCTCCTGGAGCTGGGGGTGGAGTAAAGGTAATAGTAGGTTAGGAGTGACTAGGAAGTGAGGCAAGGGGGAAATGCTTATATATTCCCGAGGCTGGAGGACTGCAAGGCCATTTGATGAGAATGAACAAGGGTGAGGCAGATAATTCAGGAACAGTGTTCACAAGTAAGGAATAGTTTTGGGGAAGAACAGGAGAAAAAACAGAAATGCTGGGCTGGACTGAGAGCTCCAAGGGCAGTGTGGCTGGTGGGGTCTGGGAAAACCAATGTCTGGATGGGCTGGTGCCCTTGTGAAATGTGGTGATCTTCTGGGGGAGGGACCTATTGCAGTGACTCTCAAATGTCTTTGCAGAAGGCAGAATTGCACCACCCTTGCCAGGGGCCGGGCTGAGTAATCTGCTCGGTTCGCTTTTCCATAGAGTTCCAGAGGATGAGAATGAAAATGGCGGCCTCCCAATCTCCAGCCCAGAGGAGCCGAGAACTCGGCCCCGCTCCTCAGTGCACCCTGGGAAAAAAGCACGCAATCACTCCTGGCTCCCTGGTCTCCGGTCGTGCTCTGTGCTCACTCGGCCTGTGACTGAGCATTTTTGTCTCTGGCACACAGCTCCACCTGGAGTCTCCAAACCCCGCAGATCCTGCTGTGGGCTCCCAGAGGAGGAAGGTGAGTCTCCATGGACCTGCCACTTGTGGGGTCCCTACTCAAAGAGCAGTGGTCTGACTGTGTCACAGATCACAATTTAAGGTAACCCCGAGTTGAGAGCTCACTCCTCGGCTCTGTCTCTGTAGCCGGCTTCCCCGCTCTAATACCTGTGAGCTCTGCGACATGCAGACACCCCCGATCTTTCCGCGACCCCGCGGGACCTGATACTACACTGTCCCTGCTAGGGCTTCACCCCCACTTAGCCTCTGGAGTGCCGTCCCTCAGTGGAGCAGACTTCTAATAGTTCTGATTTTGTGCTCCGCTGCTCCACTGCTTGCCGGAACCGCCCCTCCCCCATGGTCTCTTGTCTGGTAGATCATCTCAGAGTCACTTCTCCGGTACATCCTACCTTCCAGAAAGTGGTCGATTTTCTGCTCTTCTTCTCTTCTATCTCCTGTTGAGTTTAAAGGTGTTCAGAATGGTTTGATAACAATCTAGCTGAGCTCCCGGGACCCCGTGATATCTAGGTCTCCTACTCCTCCACCATTTTGCTCCTTCAGCTGTTTTCCAAATTCTAAACCACCCTCAAACAGCTCGAAGTCCAACTAGCACCCTTCTTGAAAAGAACAGGAGCCAGCAGGGTGAGCGGACTTGGCCGCAGCAGGAGGGGGCCTGGGGAGAGCTGCTGACACTGGTGCTGATTCAGATTAGATTTCCCTGATGTCAGCCCCAGGGCCAGCTGATGGGTCATCTGTCTGTGTCACTGCAGGGCTCTGGGCCCCCTGAAAGCTGTGGCCATTTTCTTGGACCCTTATTGGGGTGGAGAGCTGCTGGGAGACATTCCTCTTAAAGGAGGCCTGGTGAGACCTGTTGTGGCAGGTGCATAGCCCCAGACAAAGAACCCAGGGAGAGCATCCCTGGTTGCTAAGTGACCCCTCCTAAAACCAGAGGCTGAGATGTCTGTGACGGAAATGCCACACCCTGCACACCGTTGTGTACCCCTGCGTGGCTGGCCCCTCGCCCCACACTCCTGCATGTCCACAGCCTCTGGCTCGCTTTCTTCCAGTCCATCTCAGCTTTTCTCTGAGCACCGAGGAGGTCAGGGCCATGGTCCCTATCTTAGACAGACCAGCACTGCCCTGGGAAATGAGCACCACCAGCAAACTGGCCTGCATGCCCTGCTCCTGGCCCTAAACCCCGAAGCTTCTCTCTTCAGAGAAACTCCAATTCCTCTGCTCCTGTGCCCTGACCTGACTATCTCCCTTGGATTTCAGGGCACACCCTGCCTGTTTGTAATATGAGGGCCTGGGGATGGGAATTGAGTGAGTCAGCTATGGAGGGCTGGGGGTGGCATTTCCAGGCAGTAGTATCCTGTGCAACTCTCCCTCCCTCCTTTCCTTCCATCCATCCTTTCTTTCTTCCTGCCTTCCTTCTTTCTGGCATTCGGTGCATGAGCAACACCTCCTTCCCCCTCACCAATGGCAGATTTCCTTCCTTCTCACTGATCATTTAAGCAAAATATGCTCCCACTTATTAAAGCCCCTTCCTCCAGGTTGGATGCAGACTCCTGCCAAGGAGCCTGGTGTGGAATCAGGCACGTGTCCAATGTTAGCCCCCACTTTCCTCCCAGACTGGTACATTGTGCAGTGCACAGACTGTACAACTATATGTGTCAATCCTGAGAGCTGCTACTGCTCCAAGGCCCTGATGTGGACAAGTATATGACATATTTATCTCCCAATGGTCACCGTCCTGGGTAGAACACACTTTGGACCCGGTGTCATAATAGTGGCCCCTTCTATTGAGGATTGCCATGTGTTAAAGTCTGATTTATGCTTGCATTAGCTCATTTAAGTCAGGATCTTTGCAGCTTGCCACTGCCCCCAGTTCCAAGCCTCAAGCTTCTTGTTGTGCCTGCTAAGACTGGACCACTGGCTCAGAGAGGAGATTTCAGCTCCTCTCTGAACTAGATGGAATCTGTCTTTAAGAAAGAAGCTGTCCACATGTGCGCATTGTTTGACTCTTAGCTCAGACTTGGTTTGTCCTTTGTTTTGTTTTGTTTTCGGCATTAGCTTCAAGGACAAGGAAATGAAGTTTGTTTATTGACCTTTGACTGTGAACCTGATGTAGTAATTCATGCAATCCTCACATCAGTCCTTTGAGGGAGCTGTTGTCAATCCCTTTTTGTACATACACAAGCGCGGGGAGGTTTCGAGCTTCCCCAAGCCACACAACCAGTATCCAACCCTAGACATCCTGACCTCACAGGCTGGTTCCCAACCACCGCTCCTGGCCACGACTTTATGACTTGCTGACATGGAAACTTGGAAGATGGACATTTTCTTTCTTTAGGGATTCTTTAAATAGGAAAAATGAGGTTGAGGAGAAGAAATATCGGTTAAAAGAAACACAGTGATTACAAGTACGTACTTGCCCAGGGTGACCCAGACACAGGTGCTACTGTGCCACCTAAAATCATGTGGCTTTGTGCAAGTGCCTGAACTTCTCCCTGCCTCAGCATATTCATCTGTTAAGTGGGCTTAATAATGGCACCTTCGGGATATGGTTGTTGTAAGGAGTAGGGGAGAAAATTCAGGTCAAATGCTGAATATGGGGTTTGGCCCATATTAAAGGCCCACTCATGATTGCTCTTGCTATTATTCTTACCAACATAACCCTCCCCATTGATGTCACCTCATTGCCTGACAGCTCCAAACAGCCTATGAGGGCATTCTATACCCCCCAGTGTCTTGGGTATGATGGCTGGTTATCATGGGGATGAAGACATTGCCCTGAGTCAATGACAAATGTTCTAGAAAGGGGCTGGCAGCTTTCATCACCTCCACATTTGCAAAAAAAAAAAAAAAAATGTAATTTCATTAGAAACCCCTGTAAGGTCCCCAAATCAGCAATGCTGTGGCCTTCCTCCTCAACGTTGTGCTGCTCTGAATTGTTTTACAAGATGGTGGTCGGAAAGAGGCTGGCAGGCTACCCATGTTTCTTGAGAAAGAGGCCCACCAAAACCCACAGCTTCACCACCAACTCTGGAAGATGATATCCTTTTTTTTTTTTTTTAAGATTATTTATTTATTTGACAAACAGAGATCACAAGTAGGCAGAGAGGCAGACAGAGAGAGAGGAGAAAGCAGGCTCCCCGCTGAGGGGAGAGCCCGATACAGGGCTTGATCCCAGGACCCTGGGATTATGACCTGAGCCGAAGGCAGAGGCTGTAACCCACTGAGCCACCCAGGCGCCCCTGGAAGGTGATATCCTCGAGCATTCCTTAAATAAATTCATTTTCAACTCAAGACTCAGCAGCTGAGTGGGGAACAGTTACCACAGACCACCATGAGAGGGTGCCCTAAAGCCACCTGTAAATGTCACCCACACCCCTGCAGGCAGGAGACCAAGGTTTCAGGATATTTCTCATAGAAAAGTAAACACACACCAGGCTACAACCTGCCATCTTAATCTATTTGTGCACATTCTAAAAGCCTCTAAGTGTGCAGTCTCCTTTTCTTGCTTTCTTGGTTATTAATAACCAATAATTAATGACCCCATTTTAGGTAGTGGGAGAGACATTTTTTATTCATTGCCTCTAATTCTTACAGCCACCCTGTCTGGGAGATGCTGGTATCCTCTTTTCCTTTTTCCTTCTTTCCAGGCATATTCTAGAAAGCATGGGAATGGCGAGGGGGCGGACAACACAATCTTAGATTTATCTATTATTATATGTACGCTTTCCAGGGTGCTTCGTTCCTTCTTATATTTCCATGCTTCCACCTGGGATCATTTTCTTTCTGTCTAAAGAATATTCTTTAGTTGGTGTGTGCCGGAAACACATTTTCTCAGGTTTTGGTGTTTGGAAATATTACGAGTTTACCTTAAATTTTGAAGAATATTTTTGGTGTCTATTGAAGGATGCTAGGTTTCAGCTGTTTTCTTTCAGTGTTTTGAAGATATGATTCCATGTCTTTGGGGTTCTAGTGTTTATAATGGAAGTTAGTGGTCAGTCTTAGTTTTGGTGTTGTGAGGGTGACATTCCCCACCCTACCCCCCACCCCCGGCTTCCCAGAATTTTTTCTCTTTGTCTTTGGGGTTTTTTTTTTTGTCTTTGTTTTTTTTTTTTTTTTTTTTAAGATTTTATTTATTTATTTGACAGAGAGAGTGGGCACAGGCAGAGAGAGTGGCAGGCAGAGGCAGAGGGAGAAGCAGGCTCCCTGCTAAGCAAGGAACCCGATGTGGGACTCGATCCCAGGACGCTGGCTGGGATCATGACCTGAGCCAAAGACAGCTGCTTAACCAACTGAGCCACCTAGGCCTCCCTTGTCTTTGGTTTTCATAGCACTTTTACTATATTATCATATATGCTTGGGATTCCTCTTCTTGAGTCTGTAGCTCTATATCTTCAATCAGTTTTAAGTATCTCTTTAAATATTGCTTCTTCATTATTTCTCCCTTCTCCATCTAGGAATCTATTACACATATTTTATTTTATTAAAAAAAATTTTTATTGTCTTATGTTAATCACCATACAATACATCATTAGTTTTTGATGCAGTGATCCATGATTCGTTGTTTACATATAACACCAAGTGCTCCATGCAGTATGTGCCCTCCTTAATACCCACCACCAGGCTCACCCCCCCGTCACCGCCCTGGTTAAACCCTCAGTTTGTTTCTCAGAGTCCACAGTCTCTCATGGTTCATCACCCCCTCCAATTCCCCCCTTCACTTTTCCTTTCCTTTTCATAATGTCCTCCATGTTATTCCTCATGTTCCACAAGTAAGTGAAACCATTAGTTAATTGACTTTCTCTGCTTGACTTATTTCACTCAGCATAATCTCCTTCAGTCCCATCTATGTTGATGCAAAAATTGGGTATTCATCCTTTCTGATGGTTGAGCAATATTCCATTGTGTAAATGGACCACATCTTCTTTATCCATTAGTCTGTTGAAAGGCATCTTGGCTCTTTCCAAAGTTTGGCTATGAACATTGGGGTACATATGACCCTTCTTTTCACTACATCTGCATCTTCAGGGTAAATACCCAGTAGTGTAATTGCCGGGTCATAGGGTAGCTCTGTTTTTAATTTTTTGAGGAA
This sequence comes from Taxidea taxus jeffersonii, assembly GCA_003697995.1. Lineage (NCBI taxonomy): Eukaryota > Metazoa > Chordata > Mammalia > Carnivora > Mustelidae > Taxidea > Taxidea taxus. The sequence continues at coordinate 28,807 of RCUC01148115.1, forward strand.
TCTCCATACTATTTTCCAAAGTGGCTGCATCAGCTTGCATTCCTACCAACAGTGTAAGAGGGCTCCCTTTCTCCACATCCTTTCCAATATTCATTGTTTCCTGCCTTGTTAATCTATTTATACATATTTTAAATCTTGTTTTACTTGACTAATATATATCTCTTATGCTCTTTTCTGTGTTACTGTCTCTTTTTTCTCCATGCTTTGGCCTGGATATGTTATTCTGATATTCTTGACTAATTCTCTCTAAACTTATCCATTGCATTTTTAATTATAGCATAGTAGTCATCCTTTTGTTTTTTTAATACTTTGCAGTTTACTGCTAAAATTCATCATCTTAGCATTTAATTCCTTGAGCTTTTGATCACAGTGATTTAAAGATGCATGGTTGGATACTCCACTTTGCGTCTGGATCTCTTGGGGCTCAGTTTCTATGGCCTGGTTGTGGAGGAGGCTGTTGTCCATCTCGGATTGATGGGAAATTCCTCTAGCCAAAAGCACCAATAGGTCTTTTTGCCTGTGCTATTTCAAGTCACTTAGGCCCACACTGATATCTTCTAATATTATACTCAGATTGCTTCTTACTGGTTTATATTTTCGAAACTTGTTATTTCAATTCAAAGTATCCTCACCAAGGACTGAATTGAAGCACAGAGCAGCTCAAAGATTTTGCCTAATATCACACAGCATTCAGTGGCTTTAGTGGACATTTGTTAACTTGACTGCAGCCTAGTGTGTCAAAGCCCATCTTATGTTCGGGGCACAGGAGTCAGAGCTTGGGATACTCTCTCTGCACAAACACATGACCCCACTCTTGGTCAACCAGATGTTCCCACTGGGACTTAACATCTGGAGTGAATATGGTAGATGTGTGGGAAAGCCCACTGACCTCATGCCAGCATTGGTGGTTGGTTCTGATCCAGCAGCAGGAGGTATGGCATGCCTACAAGATTTGTCTCTCTGCATGAGTCCTGGTATCCTTGTAGTCACCTGTCCCTTAGCCCCCTTGGTTCTAGCCTCTTTCTGAGACTTCCTTTTAATTTCGTGAATTATCTGATACCCTTTCAATCCATTCCTGTTGTGTGGAAACTAACCAGAGTGGGTTTTTATTGTTTGCAACCACGGATCATGACTAATTCAGTGACCAAGCAGTTGAGAGCTCAAGAGGGCCAGGTGGCTGCTCCATCCTTTGCTGCAGACTCAGCTGAGAGATGGCTGTGTTTCAGACCCAGAAACCTGGCGTGATTCAGTCTCCTGCCCAGGAAGATTGTAAGGGATGCTGAGCATGCTACAGAGTACTCACTAAATTGTGTGCAATTTCCCTGAAAAAGTAAAATAATAATTTAGGCCCTTTAACAAGCATGAAAGGACTCATTAGGGAGAGAACAATGAGAAACAAATTAGGGAAAGAACAATGCATGGGATTGTTCTGTGGTTGACACAGATGGAGGCTGGCCTGTGTATTGACCTGGCTTGGCTAGCCTGGTGGGCTATGAACCGTGGCCTGAGCAGCCATGGAGGAGGTGATGGAACCTTCCTCATCAGGGCCTCCCCTCTTGGGAGGCTTCTCTGGGTCTTCTCTAATGCCTTTGTGGAGATCAGTGTTCTTGGGACAGCCAGGCTGTGGCAGCTCCGCTAGCCAGGGCCTTGGCTCAGTTCCTAACCCTGAACCTGACCCTCAGCTGCACTGCACCTGCCTGGTTACCCCATAAAGAGGGCTAAACTCAGTCTCCATTGCTCGGACAATTGAAGGCTATGACATGTATTGCAGATGCCTTTGTCCCGCCTCTCCATCCAGACATGAGTTCCAGAAGCACAGGGCCAAGTTCTTATATCTTCTTATATACTGTGCACTCAGTAGGTTTTAATAAATGTTATTTGGCAGTGATGTGGTTGGCAGGTTTCTCCTTCTTCTCTTTGCTAACCCTTATTTCCAAATTGCCATGTTGCTTGGCAGGTGGATTGCAGTGGACAAGTACATGTGAAATGAGAATGTTGCTTCCTGTCAGATGTTCTGAATTTGGGGATGACAGGGAGAGGAGGACTTTGCAGGAGGATGGGTAAGTCTTGTCTTTTTTCTTTTTATAAGGCCAATTCTTGGCTTCGAGCTGCTACAGACATGTTGATGTCTACTTGATGGTCTGCATGTTGATGGTGTACTTTGAAGACTCTGTCATATATTTTCATCTACATTCAGGACGTCTTTGCCCCATGTATTCCAGATGCAGTCTGGGGGTGTTCTCCCACTTGTGCCCCATATTTACATAAGCCTGGGCTTCTCACTCGGGGGATAAGTGCATATAAACCAAGAGTAGCCTTCCAATAGGTTTTCCACCTTCACTTTTGCCCAAGGTTGCTATTTAAAGCATAAATCAGATCAAATAGCCCCACTGTTGAACGCTTTCCCTGGGCTTCTTCTAATCCTGGGCACTCTTCACCATGGCTTTTTAAAAAGCCTCTAGAAGCTGGTCTCTTTCTCTCTCTGTTGCCATTCTTTGCCTTTTACTTCCTTGCTCACAACTATCCAGACACACTGGCCTC
>RCUC01148116.1:0-41530 GCA_003697995.1 Taxidea taxus jeffersonii
TCCCACCAGCTGTGACAACCCAAAATGCCAACCCTGGGGCACCTGGGTGGCTCAGTCAGTTGAGCGTCCAACTCTCGATCTGAGGTCAGGTCATGATCTCATGGTCCTGAGATCAAGCACCACATTGGGCTCCGTGGGACCCCATGTTCCTGGGGGAGTCTGCTTGGGATTCTCTCTCTCCCTCTCTCTCTCCCTTGCCCCTCCCTGCCCCTCTAAAATAAATAAATAAATCTTTCTTTTAAAAAAAAAGCCAACACCTCCTCTGAAAACCTATTTTCTAGAGTCACAGTTCATTAACTTAGATGTTCTAGAGTCAGTACTGTTGGAGTGAGGATGGGAACAAGTGAACAGATGAAAGGAAATAAAACTGACTCTTAGTAAGAAAATTAAGATAAAATAATTGGGTTTGGGTATTTCAATGAAAGACACATGCAGATCATTATTTGTGTTATTTTACCTTTTCCATTTGCATAGTGTTGACGGGCCACAGAGACAACCCCCATAAATGTCTAAAACCCAACTGAAAGCCTGAAGTTGGCAAACCGACTTTTGTGCAAAGATTGGCCACAAAGACCTTGTGCGGAAGGACTTCATTCAAATCTCAGCCTGAGCCTAACTTATCCAAGAATGTAATCAGCTTGATGAACTACTATCAAAAGCAACACACTGTAATGGTGTGGGTATAGGAGTGTAAGTGTATTTGGGGTGAGTGAGAAATTTGAAGAATGGGAGATAGGTTGACCAACCATCCTGGTTAGCTCAAGACTATCCGATTTTAGCACTGAAAATCCTACATCTCATGAAACCCCTCAGTCTCCAGTGAATTCCAAAAGTTGGCCATCCTACTAGGAGAACAACAGACCTTTCAGAGGCAGCCTTTACCCAGTGCAGTAGATGATGGCTGTCAACAAAGAAAGAGTGTGAGCTTCTAAAGTCACTCACTAAGACACACACAGCTTAACTGGGCAAGGCCACTGAGTGCATAGCAAGTGCCCTCATAAATCAGGATTGTGGCTCTCCCTGAATTTGTTTCACCACCACAGAGTACTTGAGGTCCAGAAGGTTCCCTCAGCCTATGACACAAACCAAGTCTTGGAGTGATGCTAGTGAAAATGATGCAGCAGGTAGCTCCAAGGACCTGTCACCCCATAGACACATTGAAAAGCAATCAAAAGCGAGCAGAATCAACTTTTTCTGAACTCTGGAAGATAGGCAGAGGTTTATAGCAACTAAGAAAATGGCAGAGGTGTGGGGAGAGAAGGCAATTTAAAAATGGTTGGGCAACTTTGTGACTCTTGACTTATCCTGTCCCACCCTCTTCCTCTGCCAGGTGGTGGTCTTGAAAAGAGCTGCATCCCCAGTATGGGGCCCTGGTCCCTGGTTTTGGAGGATGCAGAGCTCTGTGTTGTCTGCTTGGGCCGCCATCACAGAACATGACAGATGGGGTGGCTCAAAGAACAGAACTTTATGTCTCATAGTTCTTGGGGCTGAGAGGGCAAGACCAGGCCTTCATCATGGTGGATTCTAATGAGAGCCCTCTTCCTGGCTTGCAAATGGCATCTTCTTGCAGTGTCCCCACATGGTGGAGACAGAAGGGGCTTTGGTCTCTTCCTCTTTTTATGAGGACCCTAATCCCAGCATGAGGGCTCCCTCCCCATGACTACACGTAAACCAGATTACTACTCCAAGACCACACCTCCACATAACCTCACGCTGGGGGCTCAGGGCTTCCACATGTGAATTTGGAGGTAGGTGGACAAAATTCAGTCCATAGTAAGAATAGACCTTATTCTCAAAGAATCATATTTGTGTATTCTAACTGGAGGTTCCCTGAGGGAAGGACACAGGATGCTCTACCCTTTGTTTTGCCTAACTCAGAACTCATTCAAGGCAAAAAAAAAAAAATATTGACTATGCAGAAGGTCTTCCTTCAAACATTGGGCAAATGGATAACTCACAGCTGTGTGCAACAGAAGATTACAGTTGAGATAAACACTAAGTGTTCTGAAAGCCTGGAGAAACAAATGAGAAAGAGACTGTCTCTGGGAGATTGGGGCATTCAAAAGCCACCACATATACTACAGACTTTAGAAAGTTAAGCACATGCCCATGGCACAACACACGGCAGAATGTATTCTCAGAAAAGACCTGAGAATATTATAAACTTTTGCCTCTAGCAGGATCTAGGCTTCGCATGAACAGGAGTGAAGGCTAAAGCAAAGTTGTGAATAGCTTGGCTACCCACTGAAAGTGAGCCCCAGCACAGAGCAAATCTGCAAACACTGAGAATTTTCTTTTTTTCTTTCTTTTTTATTTCTCTTCCTTCCTCCACCCCCTCTTCCTTTCTTCCTTCCTTCCTTCTGCTCAGCAGGGAGCCTGCTTCCCCCACTCTTTCTGCCTGCCTCTCTGCCTACTTGTGATGTCTCTCTTTGTTAAATAAAGAAATAAAAAATCTTTAAAAAAAAGATATTTGGGGAGAAATATGGTCAAAATCTTACAAAATTTGATTAAAGAAACTTCCCATCCAAGAAACTTAATGAATAACAAGAAGAGTGAATGTGAAGAGTTCCACACCTTAGATGCATTGCAGGTAAACTACCGAAAAGTCAAAGGCAGAGAGAATCTTTTTTTTATTCTTATGGAAATTTTTTTGAAGATTTTTAAAATTTTTTTATAAACATATAATGTAACCTCACCCCCCTCTCCCAACACCTCTCTCCCCCACCCCCCTCAGTTTGTTTTATGACATTAAGAGTGTCTTTTGGTTTGTCTCCCTCCCGATCCCATCTTGTTTCATTTATTCCTTTCCTACCCCTCTACCCCCCCACACTGCATCTCCACTTCCTCATATCAGGGAGATCATATGATAGTTGTCTTTCTTCAATTGACTTATTTCACTAAGCATAATACCCTCTAGTTCCATCCATGTCATTGCAAATGGCAAGATTTCATTTCTTTTGATGGCTGCATAGTATTCCATTGTATATATATACCACTTCTTCTTTATCCATTCATCTGTTGATGGACATCGAAGTTCTTTCCATAACTTGACTATTGTGGACATTGCTGCTATAAACATTCGGGTGCACATGCCCCTTTGTATCACTACGTTTGTATCTTTAGGGTAAATACCCAGTAGTGCAATTGCTAGGTCATAAGGTAGCTCTATTTTCAACTTTTTAAGTAACCTCCATGCTGTTTTCCAGAGTGGTTGCACCAGCTTGCATTCCCACCAACAGTGTAGGAGGGTTCCCCTTTTTCCGCATCCTTGCCAGCATCTGTCATTTCCTGACTTGTTCATTTTAGCCATTCTGACTGGTGTGAGGTGGTATCTCATTGTGGTTTTGATTTGTATTTCCCTGATGTCGAGTGATGTGGAGCACTTTTCATGTGTCTGTTGGCCATCTGGATGTCTTCTTTGCAAAAATGTCTGTTCATCTCCTCTCCCCATTTCTTGATTGGATTATTTGTTCTTTGGGTGTTGAGTTTGCTAAACTCTTTATAGATTTTGAATACTAGCCCTTTATCTGATATGTCGTTTGCAAATATCTTCTCCCATTCTGTCAGTTGTCTTTTGGTTTTGTTAACTGTTTCCTTTGCTCTACAAAAGCTTTTGATCTTGATGAAGTCCCAATAGTTCATTTTGCCCTTGCTTCCCTAAGGCAGAGAGAATCTTGGAAGCATCAAGACAATGACTCTAAGAGAGCTTCCAGAAGATTTCTCAGTTTCTCAGGACACCTGGGTGGGTCAGTTGGCTAAGTATCTGCCTTCGGCTCAGGTCATGATCTCAGGGTCCTGGGATTGAGTCTCCCATCAGGTTTCTTGCTCAGTGGGGAATCTACTTCTCCCTCTGCCTGCCGCTCTCCCTGCTTGTGCTCTCTCTCTCTTTCTCTCTCTTCTTTCTTTTTCTGACAGATAAATAAAATATTTTTAAAAAGGTTTCTCAATTTCTTATCAAAAACTAAAGAGGCCAGAAGCCATGGGATGACCACACTTCTATATCCAGCAAAACTATGCTTCAACACTGAAGGAGAAATTAAGACATTTCAAGCTTAAAAAAAGCTGAGGGAATTGATCACTGGTAATCCTATCCAGGAAAAAGTGCCTAAGGGAGTCCTTTTGGCTAAATGAGAAAACACTAAATAGTAACTCAAAGCCAAAGAAATAAGTAATTCCAGTAAAAGTAACTACATAAGTGAATATAAAAGCCAGTATTATTACACTTCAGGTTTGTAACTTCTGTTTCTATTTCCTGCACTATTTAAAAGACAAAAAGATAAAATAATAACCATAAAACGATAATTATAAGTCAACCTTAATGGCTCACAACATATAAAGATGATATGTCGGTGACAACAATAACACAAAGGGAGTAGAGTTGTATAGGGCTATAGTTATTGCATGTTATTGAAGCAAAGTTGATATAAACTCAAACTATATTGTTATAAATTTAGGATATTAATGGTAATCCCCATGGTAAACACTACAAAAATATTTTTTAAAATACAGAAAAATCTGGGGACGCCTGGGTGGCTCAGTTGGTTAAGCAGCTGCCTTCGGCTCAGGTCATGATCCCAGCGTCCTGGAATCGAGTCCCACATTGGGCTCCTTGCTCAGCAGGGAGCCTGCTTCTCCCTCTGCCTCTGCCTGCCTCTCTGTCTGCCTGTGCTCGCTCCTGCTCTCTCTCGAACAAGTAAAAAAAAAAAATACAGAAAAATCTGGTGAGTGCTGTGAAGTGTGTAAACCTAGTGATTCACAGACCTGTACCCCTGGGGCTAATAATACATTATAAATAATTAAAATTTTTTTAAAAATAAAGAAAAATCAATGAGAGGGAGATAAGAAACTGGTTAAGTACAAAATATCAACTAAACACAAAAGAAAGCAGTAATGGAGGAACTTAGGAATAAAAAAGATATAAACAATACATTTATGGGCAATAATTCTCAACAAGTGTGTCATGAACATCAAGTGGGAAAAGAAGTACCTTTTTGATAAATGAGGCTGAGACAACTGGATATTCACATGGAAAAGAATGAAGTTAGATCCCTACCTCACACCATATGTAAAAAATTAACTCAAAATGAATAGATAATCCAAATATGGGAGCTAAAGCCATACAACTCTTAGAATGAAACATAGTAATAAATCTTCAGGACACTGAGTTGACAGTGGATTCTGAGATATGACAGTGATCCCATTCCATGAAGTATATAGTAAAATAATTGAAATCAGATACTCACATTGTTTTCTAGCTACTTTCAAATACACAGTGTAGTATTATTAACTATATTTGCCATGCTGCACATTACATCCCATGACTTACTTATTTTGTAGTTAGAACTTTATACCCTTTGACCTCCTTCTCTCATTTGCCACCCCCTACCACCCACATCTGGCAACTACCAGTCTGTCCTCTGTATCTATGAGTTTGTTTTTTTTTAAGTTTCCACATATAAGTGAGATCATAAAGTATTTATCTTATTGTCTAACTGATTTCACTTAGCATAATGCCCTCAAGATCTGTCCATTTTTTTGCAAGTGGAAATAGTCCATTCTTTATATGGCTAAATTATATGTATATATAATCATATATAATATATTATATCACATATTACACATGTGATATATTATATATAATAGCATATAATCATATGTATATCACATATCACATATATATCATACTTTCTTTATCCATTCATCTGTCAGTGGACATTTAGGTTATTTCTGAATGTTGGCTATTGTGAGTAATGCTGCAATGAACATGGGAGTGCAGATATCTCTTCAAGTTAGTGTTTTTGGGTTTTGTTTTTTTTTTTTTTGATAAATACCCAGAGGTAGAATTGCTGAATAATATGATAGTTCTATTTAATTTTTGAGGAATTTCCATACTCTGTTTTTTTAAAAAGATTTTTATTTATTTATTTGACAGAGAGAGAAAGTGAGGGAAGGAACACAAGCAGGAGGAGTGGTAGAGGGAGAAGCAGGCTTTCTGCAGAGCAGGGAGACTGACTGGGTCTGGATCCCAGGAACCTGGAATCATGACCCGAGCCAAAGGCAGACACTTAACGACTGAGCCACCCAGGTGCCCCTCCATACTGTTTTTCATAGTTACTTCACCAATTTACGTTGCTACCAACAGCGTACAAAGGTTCCTTTTTCTCCACATCCTCATCAATCAAACAAATGCTTGAAATCAAATATTCACAGTGGTGCTATTTATACGAACCAAAATGCAGAAACAACCCAATTTTTCATCAACTGATGAACGGATAAGCAACATGTGACCTATTTGTGTAATGGAATATTACTCAGCTATAAAAAGGAATGGCGTATGGCTACATGCTGCAATGTGGGAGAATCTCAAAAATGTTATACTAAGTGAAAGAAGCCAGACACAAATTGTCACAAGTTGTATGATTCCATTTATATGAAATATCCAGACCAGGTAAATCCACAAGGACAGGAAGCAGATTGCTAGTTGCCAGGGGCTTGGGGAGAGAGAGAATAGGAGGTGACTGCTTGCCAAGTAGCATGTTCTTTAGGGATGATGGAAATGTTTTGGAGCTAGATAGAGACCATGGTTGTGCAACGCTGAACATGCAAATGCACTAAATGCCTGAAGTTTTCACTTTAAAATGGTTAATTTTATGCTATGTGAATTCCCCATGTATATATAAATATGCATTCATTTGTTGCTTATTTTATAAATACATATACATTTTTATGTATAAATACATATATTGGAGGAAAAAAGAACAAAGATTAAGTCTTGTTCCACATCTGTTCTTATAGATATAAGCAATAAAGCTTATAAGAAGGTTTTCTAGGCAGAATGACTCAAATTTAGAAATAATAATATTAATTTGGGTTAATTCAGATGCTGAAGAAGGCAAATCATAGTTACTCAAGAGGTTTATCTCAGGAAGGAACTAGCGAGAAACTGGGACAACTGGTCAGCAAAGGAGAGGGAGCAGGACAGATGAACCAGGCTGTGCTGCTGTAAAACCTCACTCTGCAGCCTGGCTGTGAGCCATGTACACCTGCCTCCTGGCCTCTCCCTCTTCGGGGGTCTTTACGGTAGGCTCTGGGGCACATTTAGAGTAACAGAAGTTCAGGCTCACCTGGCCTCCCATGTCCCAAGGTCATGGAGTCAGCAAGGCCTAGGCCAGGAGGGCTGGGGGTGTATCCGGGGGGCCCAACAGGGCGTTGATTTAACCAGAGCATCTTGGGCCAAATAGATGCCTAAAGACAGACTGACAGACAGATAGGGGCACACATACATCATTCATCACACAGGGTGTTTCCAGCACCTACTTGTTCTTCAGTCACAATAATAATATCCACCATAACGTCCTTTTACTGAGTGTTTATTATGTACCAGACATATGCAGGCACGGCAGCACTCAGCCCTCTCAAAAAGCTGAAAGTCAGTTCATTTGACTGATGGGGAAATGATCGCAGGGAGGAAATTTCAAACCAAGATTCAACCTCCACATTGTATCAGAAAACAAAATAAACCATCCCGCGTTGCCCTGAGTGGGACACCTTTCCTACCCACACCACAGAAACCCAGGAAGTTAAAAAGCAATTCACATACTCATGGGGCTTCTCTAATCAGGTAGATCTGAGTTTGGGTCCTGGTCTTGCCACTTCTGAGCCAAAAAAAGTTGATCTCATTGTTTCCGTAATCTGGGAAAAGCAAGGGAACCTCACATGAGTCAGGGATAGGCTCTCTAGGGTTTCTCTCTTGGCTTGGCAACTCACTACCCATGTCATTTACTTATGCGTTGCTCAGGCTTTCTTGTGCCTCAGTTTCTTCATCCAAGAGATCGGATAATAACAGTATCTACTTCATGGAATCGCTGTGATTGATAAATGTGTTGACACAGGCAAACCTTTCTGGGGAGAGCTGGTTTCGCATTGAGCTTTTCATTTGACTGATGTCTACCATATTGGATATTACTCTGGAACATCTCCATCACTGCAGAAAGTTCCGTTGGACAGTGTTGCCCATAAAAGGTATGCCTCCAAAGTTCTGATGCCAAACTGACAAGCTTGTGGCTCTCCTCTTTTGATTACCTTCCCGTGCTTTGGTCAACAATGTGTGTGCGGTTTGTAAATGTCAGCACATACCAAGCCTAAAAGCACTGGGCTCACGGAGCTTCTCCATGGCACTTGTGAACAGGCATGGCACAAATACTCCTGGCCCCGAGTTGATTTATCTTGATGTTTGGTTGAATTCCTCACATTTTGGATCTCTTTGGTAACCTTTTCACCCCGTTCTTTTTTAAGGTGGCTGGCTGGCTGTTACAATTCATCATGAACACATCTTACTCCAAGCCTGGCTCCCCTGACAGAAGGAACAGCCGGTCTCTGAGAGGTCAAAGACATTTTTCTCCCTTCGTCTTTCTCAGTTTCCAGCATAGATTTGTCACTCTGAGAAAGCATGAATTCTGGATTTGATATACTTTAATTGATTTCACCCTCGACAAGTCAGACTGTCCATCAGCTCGCTCCTTGGGCTTCCCTGAACTTTGCTTAAGGCTAAGGTTTTCATCTGTCCCTGGACCCAAGCTGTCACCAAGCAATTTACTCCTCTCTCCAGCCCCCAGGAGCCATCTCATTTTCATTCCTGTAACTCTCCTGAGGGAAAAGAAAGAGAAGTGGGATAGCATAGGAGAAAGATACTCAATGAAGGAAAATTAGTACAGGATAAAAGCAAGAAGTATGGATGGAAAATCCTTATCAATTGTCTGCTCTTCCTGTGAATTCATCTGATTGCTTTGTCTGGATTGCTAGTGGGGTGGGATCAGGGGAAGTATGGGTGTATAGATGGATGGATGGGTGGATGGATGGATGGATGCCTGGACAGATGGATGAATGGATGAATAAGTGGATAAATGGCCAAACAGATGGATGGCTGAATGCATACTTTGATTAATTGGTGGGAAGGCAGACAGAAGAGCACACAGATGAATGTATCAGCAAATAAAAGAAGGTCAGGCATAATCGCTAAAAATTCGATTCATCCAGGAGAACTTGAAATGTTTATGTATTGTCTTGCATATGCTAGAAACTGAAACAAGCATGAAGGATGAGACATCATACATAGTCCTCATCACCAAAGAGCTCACCTTCAAAAAAAGGAAGAGCATATAACAAGTCATGAGATAGATTATATTAAGAACCTTTACAATATAGTAAGTATGAAGAAGTGGTGGGGAGGGGGGACTTTCAGAGACATCTCACTGAAGCTCAGTAAATAATCAATTAGCCTAATAAGAGTCAAAGTGTTTTCCAGGAGCAGAAACCCAAAGAGCCTATTTGGGACTGTTTCTGTGTCAATTTATAAAGTAGAATATGTGGGTTTCCTCTGAATGCCCTCTGTTTCCCCCTCATCCATGTGAAAAATATGGGTTCATGTTGACCTACCTCTCCTTTCATGAATAAATATGAAGATATAAGTGATTGATTAAATGTATTACTTCTCCCAGGCATTTGTGTAACTTGAAACAGGTTTCCTAGACCCAAGATTCCTCCTAGTAGAAGACTAAGGGCATCAGTGAGAAAATTATTTGGAAGACCAGAATTATATGCTTTGTTTAGCCATGCATGGGGTTCCAGCAAACTAAAAATACCCAGTTATCTAGAATCGCTTTGATTATTTGCTAAATGATGTCTGGCAATGACATTGAGAAACCAAGGCAATGTCAAAGACTCCACGGCTAGTGATGTAAATAAAGCAGTAACTTCCAAATAAACCTCCAGGTGAACCAACTGGCTTTCCCACCAATAAAGCCTGATTGATGGATGATTGCTGGTTTGATTCATGATGGAAAGAATCCCCACCACCTTACTCCTGAAGCCTGAGAAGACATTCCCAAAACCTGGGTGCTGTCCATGGTTCTAGATGAATTCAGGTGTGCTGTGGATTTCTGGTATGAAGAATGCAAAGGGCATCAAGGATGACAGTGATCTCTCGCACAAAATTCTTCTAAAAGGACAATTTTAGATCGGCTCCAAAAGTTCCATAAAGGATGATGCCTTTTAGTAGGAAGAGAGACATTAAGGTCTGATTTTGTTCCAGATCCAAATCCTACCTTTCTCACTTCTCTGTGCCTTAGCTTTCTGTTCTGTCAAATTATACTTCATATGGTTATTGTAAGAATTAACTGAAGGGGCACCTGGGTGGCTCAGTGGGTTAAAGCCTCTGCCTTCGGCTGGGGTCGTGATCCCAGAGTCCTGGGATCAAGCCCTGCATCGGGCTCTCTGTTCGGCGGGGAGCCTGCTTCCCTGCCTCTCTCTCTCTGCCTGTCTCTCTGCCTACTTGTGATCTCTGCCTGTCAAATGAATAAATAAAATCTTTAAAAAAGAAGAATTAACTGAAATAGTGAGAGGAAGCAGAGAAGAGGGGATAACACTGGGGACTCTGGCAACCATCGACATGGTTTTGAATTCTGACTGTCACTTTTAATTCCGTGACTTTAAGAAATTTACCTCCTCCTTCTATGTGTCGCTTGCTTCCACAACAAATGGGGGTGTGATCATAATCATATGTATTTCAAAGATTTATTAGATGGGTACGAAGAATGTTAGCCCATGTGAAGGTCTTAAGACAAGCTTTGCACATACTAAGCCCCCATTAAGTGTGTATTGCGTTTGCTATTATTAGATCATTTTTACATCATTGGTTATCACTTATCTGGATTCCTCACTAAGGGGATCTGGCTTTATTAACAGTGTTGAGTCCCTTGGTTAGTCTTTCTTTCATTCACTCGAGTCAGAAAATCTGCACCAAAGATCCACTCCTGTCCCTAACACACCTAAACAGCAATTTATGGTCCTATGCCCTGACAAATGCTTCCTAGATTAAATCCTGGACTTGGTTAACTTGAGGGACTCTTCCAAATTCGCTGCCATAAATTAAACTGAATGTGCTAAACACATCAGTACAGAATCACTCAGCTGCCTTTAGCTCTGCTGACAATTTTTTTATCTGTTTTTGTTTTATCTATTCTTGAATTATTCTTACGGGCCCCACGTGGAGGGAGATCTTGAGAATTTTAAAACTAAATGGCAAATTAAGCATATCTGGAGTTTCCTCCATCTGGGCCTCGGGCACGATAACTGTGTGTCACATACATTCAGTGCAGGCATGCATGGAGGGTCTGAAATTACTTCACGGTTTCTATATCTATTTTTGCTCTCTATCAATTTTGAGATGCTGGGAGCAGGATAGCAGTCATGTGAATGACTCCTTCAAACTCCAAGCTGGATTTTTAAAAGAGTAGCAAGGTGGGGAGCTCCATAATAATGTACCCCAAACCCCCCATCTTTGACTTCATTATTTCTTAAGTCTTCAGTGCAGGGATTAATCCATCCAACTAATTTGCTTTAGTCTCAAAAATCAGCCCCACTTTCTAGAGGAACAAAGCCCTAGATTTGCTAGAATAAATAGCTCTGGCTAATCGATGTATCCAATGTCTGTCCATCAAAAGCTCTGTCTGTCTCTGCTTAAAGAGTCATGCCGTTTGTACCTTTCCCAAGAAAAACTCATGCCTTATGCAGCTTTTCCAAGAAAATTCTACATTTTGAAAGGAAAGCATCTGGCTGAACATTTGCATCTTCCTTCTTGCTTTAAAAAGAGAAAACCATCCCAATCACTCAACTTCGGTAGAAGTGTACTTTAGCAAGGGCCTCTGAACCTTTCTACTGCATCATAGCAAGGCATGCATTGTGTAATTTTCTGCATTTGCTGTGTCTGCAAGGCGCTGGCATGGGAGTCACAGTCCAGGAACTGGTGGCAGTTTTTAATGTGTCTTGATGTTGGGCTGCCTAGATATTTTTTAAGCAGATTTATGCTGCATTTTAAAAATCCATTATGCTGCATTATGGGCTTATTGTCAATCCAGATAATGTTGATCAATTTCAGTCTTCCAAAATCTGCATTTATAATTGTGCCATGTAATCAGAATTATTTATGTATGTCTATGTCCAGACATTAATAAAATTATAAATCAGAATTATTTATATGTGTCACAAGATACTTGATTATTTTGAATGCCTGATTTATACAACTGTACCTCATTTTTTTTTCTCTTCATATTCCATTAATCCTTCCTGATGAGTTAACTTTTCTTTATAGAAAATACTTTTTTGGCAACTGATAATTAGTGTGTATTTAAGATTATTTTAAAATAGCACATTTTGGTTAATATATTCATAGTGTTTGTTTATTTTTAAAAATTTGGCATTTAGAAGAACAGTCTGGAGAAAAAAATTAAAGCCAGCCTTAAGTGCATCTCTTTGAGGTAACTGCTGTTATTGTGGTCTATTTTATTCTTGTTTGTATGTGCATATATGCGTGCGTGTGTGTGTGTGTGTGTGTGTGTGTGTGTGTACATGTGAGCCCATGTGCCATTTACAACAGCTTGGATGAAACTTGAGGGCATTATGGTAAGTGAAATAAGTTGGACAGAGAAAGACAAATACTGTATGATACCACTTACATACGGAATCCAAAAAGCCAACTTTAGAGAAACAGAGAATAGAATGGTTGCTACTAGGGGCTTGGGTGGAGGCAACAGGGAGATACTGGTCAAAACGTACAAACTTCCAGTTATTCTGGAGATCTAATGTACATCATGGTGATTATAGCTAATAATACTGCATTGTATACCTCAAAGTTGCTAAGGCAGTAGATCTTAAAATGTTTTCACCACAAAAATGAAATGGTAATTATGTGACAGGGATGGAGGTGAGAGCCAGTGCTATGGTAGTCATCATTTTGCAGGATACAAATAGATCAAACCTTTGCATTGTATACCTTAAACTTACACAGTTTCATGTCAATTATACCACAATAAATCTTGAGTATAAGTAACCCAAAGCATTGTATTCATTACCTGTTATCACGAATGTGTTCGTTATTGGTTACTGAGCACTTGCCACAAACCAGATATTGTTCTGGGTACTGATGATAGAGCAACGAACAGGAAGACAATGCAGCTGATATTTGAGACATGAAGTTGATAGGAAACAAGTAAAAAAAACAACACAAGAAAATATCAGTTACCTGTATTTGTTAGGAAGAAACTGAAAAGAGGGATACAGTAGGCAGTGATGAGGGATTGTGGAAAGGAAAAAAATCCCATGTTCTCTTAGAACTGTGGTTCTTAACATTTATTGAGCCTTGACCACCTCCTTTGAAAATCTGGTGGATTCAATGAACCCTGTCTCCAGAAAGATACATATATACAAAGCTCACACACACTCAAATTTCCATGAGTTTCTGCATTAGGCATTCATCTAAACCCTGTCTTTGACTATCCCATTCTGGTAGCCAAAGCACAGGTGAGAAATAGTCAGCCTATCGTTTTGGTTCAAATAAAAGTACATCACTTTTCTGAGCTGGGAAAGTAATTGTCTGAACTCCCAATAGCTGGTGCTGGCATACTGAGACATAGAGGTGGTATGCCATACTACCTCTGGCAGAGGCTTCCAGCTATCCACCAGAATTCATGCTCTTTCTACCAGAATATAAAGTGATGGTCAGGAAGCCAAATCCTGGACAAAGACTACATTTCCCAGCATCCTCTTCCCGGTGGTACAGTCATATGACTAGTTGCTGATAATGAAACATGGGCAGACATGATGTGTATCACTTCTGGACTGAATCTTTTAAGATATTTGTCCTTTCTATGGGCTCACTTCAACTGAGCCTAAAGACAGGCAAGGTCACAAGATGGAAAAAATCTGAATTCCTGAATCACTACTTGAAGGCAAATTACTTACTGATGAGGAACGTTCACATCTGTTGTGTGAGCAACACATAAACTAACATTGTGTTAGCTCACACACACTCAATATGGCCATTTAAATTTATCCTAATTCAGTGGTTCCCAAAGTATGAATCCCTGAACCAGCGGCATGAACATCACCTGGGAATTTATAAGAAATGCAAATTTCTGGGATGGGTTTCAGATGGGCTAAATCAGAACCTCTAGACATGGGGTCCAGCAATCTGCGTTCTATCCAGACCTTCACGTAATTCTGGAAACTACCATTCTAAATAACAAAGTGCCTAAGAGTGAGATTGAGAGCCTGATTTTCTGGGTTCAGACACTGGCCATGGCCCCTTATGAGCTATGAGACCTTGGGCATCCTACAGAACTTCCTAGTGTTAAGGGACGTAGGCAGATACAGGTGCCAAGGGATGGTCAAAGGTTGTACCTAATGAGCACTGAAGGAGGGAGACCATCTATTAATCAAACAGAAAGCCAAATCTTGGTCACAAAGTTTGCCTTGTGGGCTTTCTACTTCTGTCTTTTGCTCAAAGCTATTCCCTGACAGGCACAAGTCTGGGCACACATCTGCCAATGGAGGAATTCATTCCAACAGCAAGTGACTCTTGAGGCCCATCCATGAGGCAGGCATCATCATAGGTCTAGACCTACAAGAGAAAACAAGACAGACTGAAATGCCTGCCTAGTGACTGGCCATGGGTCTGGTGGACATCAGGGCGGCCAGCCCATCAAGGACAATGAACAAGCAGAGAGCTAAACTGGGTTTGGAGGCAATAGAGCCAACAAGCATTTCCATCTTCTAGCAGACTTCCTGCTGATCCTTTTTTTCACCCTCGCAGGAAGATGCCCTTGGTTTTTCAACAGCCGCCCTGTGTGCAGACTAATCTTTGAATCCATGTTCCCTAAGCTGCTTTAAAATATGAAGCTTGGTTGATTAATCCAAAGGCTGTAGAAAGAGCTCTGATGCCAGGTGTAAGCATGTTTCTTAAAAAGGGTATGGGGATACTTTCAAAACTAAGTCCCTGGAGGCAGCCAATTAAATTTCCCAATGGACAAAGGAAGGCCTGCAAGCCTCTGCTTTGATTTTTACTCAACTTTGATTGGCCATAGGTTGGACCATTTTGTTTCATTGACCAAAAGGAACCCGTCACCCATTATGAGGACTTGCACCTGCTCTTAAAGGGACCAAGGCAGCCAGTTCCCCTCTCTCCCTACAAATATTCCTTATCAGCTTTAATTCTTAAAGCCCTGGATTTTGTCAGCTTATTATGTCCCCACCATTTGGTGGGCAGAGGGATGTGTGCTTCAAGGGGCCCGCCAACTTCACCGTCACAGCTGCAACTCTCCGCAGAAGCTCTGCTGAGGAAATGCAAGGAATTTTCCAAAATCGTCACCCCAACCTCACAGAGTGTGTGAACTCTGGTCTCTTGTATCCTTTCCTGTTCTTTCACAGATGATCAGGTTTCTCTCTGACTCAATCTTTGTCAGGGCACAAGGACAACAGACTGGCTTCTTAAACTCCTAAAGTCCCAGATGTATACAGTGGGCAAGGAATGGCGGGGGGGGGGAGCCCTACAAGTGTGTCCACGGCAGACATCAATAATCAATCACAGAACTCTCATTTCTGGCCAAGACCCATCTTCCAAATTTGGGAGACTGCTCAAGACAACCATTACTTTCAAATCTCAGAGGACCACTCAGTCTTATCATTCTGATCTAGAGCGGGCCCTTTCCATAAAAGAAAACAAAAGGCTTGACCTCCCAGCCTTCAACCAGCATGTGTGAGTCAGCCCAGATTAGGACTCATGTATTCTAATTTCCAGTCCTGTGCCCTTCCATGACAAGAGTTCATCATTGCCCCACTTGATGTCTCTGGAGATACACCCCATCTATCTGATTAAATAGGTCTAAATAAAGGAACCTTGAAATGCCCCATGGCCAAATTTCATCTCCTACCAGCATGCAAGATAAAAGGTGTATGAGTCAGCTACTGACATAGTGATACTGTGTAACAAACGATTCCGCAATGCAATAGTTTACAGTAAGAGGAATTTATTTTATATGATGGGTCTGTCATCAACTGTGGTTCAGCTGACACAGGCTTGGCTTGCCTGCATGACTCCCTGCCTGCTCCATGTTTATTCTGAAGTCCCAGATTAAGGGGCTAGGACCGCCTGAGTGATGCTTTTCTCAAAGGGGCATAAGAGAGCTCGAGTCAAGTTAAAACATGAAGGCATATTTAAGGACTCTGCTCCCATTATGCCCCCAACACTGGCTTTCCCAAAGCATGTCACATGACTAAGTCCCAACTTCACAGCATGGGAAAAATATTCTCTGCCCACAGAAAAAGTCGGGGCTAGGGACAGTGACTATTCACTGAACAATAATGTAAGCTATAAAAAATGGCATTTAAAATGATAAAGAAACCCGTCATTGAAGACTGGGATAAACAAAAGCCTTGTTTGACAGCCAGATTATCCCAGGCTCTCACTAGAGAAAGTTGGTAAGCTTCTATACACCACACTTTATCCCTGAGAAAGTTCAATCATTTATAGTGTTAATACTGGCTCACTGGTTTTGTTGCTGAATCCCTTACTTTAAGGAAAGCCTGATTTGGAAATCCTCATCCAATGAAAGACAGATCATGAATATTTTAATGGCCAGACAGTGAACTCCCCAAGAGTCATCTTTGTGTCTTTCTTAATTCTACTTTACCTCTTCTGGTATTTTAAAAAATGTATGGTGCTTCTGAAAGTGCTCAATATTTTTTTTTAAATGGTGGGTAAGAGTATGGACATTGGAAAGAGCCAGGTTCAAAATTAAAACCATTGCTTGCTGGCCAGTGACCTCTGGTGTTTGGACGATCTTTCCAATTTTGGTTTTCACCTCTACGAAATGGGCATAACCCTACATCATTTGCAGGGTGCATACTAAGCAAGATAATAATGTAAGCAAAGGGGGTGCCTGGGTGCCTCGGTGGGTTAGCCCTCTGCCTTCGGCTCAGGTCATGATGTCAGAGTCCTGGGATCGAGCCCTGCATTGGGCTCTCTGCTCAGCAAGGAGCCTGCTTCCCCTGCCCCGTCCCCAGCCTGTCTCTCTGCCTACTTGTGATCTCTCTCTCTCTGTGTCAAGTAAATAAATTAAATCTTTAAAAAAAAATAATGTAAGTGAAGTGCTTGGTCAACATTATCCTATCGATATGTTCTGGCTTATATTTTTATTCAAAGATTTTCTTAAATGGCTGAAGTCCTTTAGTGCAGTCGCCAAGAGAGCTTGTCATCAACTATATCTTACTCTCTATGTTCCAGGAACTTGGAAGGATTGTCCTCGTCTGCCCCTTTTGAAGGGACACATGGCCACGTGACTTGCTTCAGCCAACAGAATATGAGCGGAAGAGACCCACTTTGCTTTGAGGCAGGAGCTTTAAGAGCCATGATACATGATTCACCGGGTTCACATTCTGCTACCGTGGTGACGATGGAGGAACATGTCAAGATAAACCCTCCATCAGCTAGATCTCTGAACAACTGGGAGGAGAAAACCCTTTCCCAGCCTCCACCTGCTACCCGGGCAAATAGGCATTAAACATGTAGCATAAGAAGGGAATAACTTCTTGCTATGTTAAGTGTTGGGCCCTGATTTGGATGTTGGTTGTTGCTGGTCTAGCTTACCCTGCCTCACTCTCTTGATATTACTAAATAAGCTTACAGAATATTACGGCTCATCTTTTCAGAAAGATTTCTGTTACATATAAGCCTGTCAAGCTTGCCCACATATGAGTGACTCTTCTCCATGCCGACAGAGTAGCCCAAGAATGCAAAGGACCAAAACAAAAACAAAAACAAAAAACTGGTCTGGGAGCCAGAGAATGAGGATTCTGGCTTTCAGATGGCCTTACATTAGCTTTATGCAAGGAGTATCATGGGGAATCAAAAAAGAACTTGCAGAGGAAGCGGGTGAATAAGTGACAGAAGCTAAAGTTATAGAAGCTCACAGTATTCTGTTTTTGATTTAAAAGACATTTAAGATTTTTTTTTAAGATTCTATTTATTTATTTGAGAGAGAGAGTATGAGAGGGGAGAAGGTCAGAGGGAGAAGCAGACTCCACATGGAGCTGGGAACCCGATGTGGGACTCAATCCTGAGACTCCAGGGATCATGACCTGAGCCAAAGGCAGTTGCCCAACCAACTGAGCCACCCAGGCGCCCAACATTTAAGCTTTTTAATGAAGGATATTTCAGATGGAAGTCGGGATTTCCAATTTCACTCAAAAAATCTGGAAGATTCGGCAGAGTTGGGACAACAAAGGTTACAAGGGACGTGGGCACGTGCATTGCCCTTTTTATCTGGTGTAGTACAGTCTCACTGACTCCATACTGTCCCTTCAGCACCAATATTTTCCTTACATTCAGCTGGACCCCTCTTATACTCACAAGGGCAGCCATACACACGTGCACACACACACGTCACCTAGTGCTTGGTCTGTGAACCCTAATTAGCTTCCAAGGGGCAATTTCCCTGCCTTGCAGCCTATAGAGGACCCCAAGTTCTCCATCAGAATCCTTCCACTCAAGCCTCGCCTAGACAATTCTGAAACCCATTCGGGACACCAGAGAAGCATTTTCTCCAATGAACTTCTCATAGTCAGAGGCTACCGTCTGATCCCAGCACCCTCCCTATCTCCCATGTACGCTTTCAAAGAACAGAGAGAAAAACAAGCAAGCCACGGTCAAGGGACCCACGCTGAGCAGAGTGCAGGGGCCAGCAGGGCCCTGACCTTCCTGTGTAGGTAACAAATTGGATGCCGTGTTTGCAGCAGGCCCTGGGGGGAGGGAAGGAAGGGGGAAAGCGGGGGGGGGGGCGGCCGTGTAGGATGGAATTAGGGTTACAGGGGTCAGCGGGCTTTGCTTTAGGCAACCACACAGCAACTCCAGCCACCCCTTCCCAGGAAACAGCCACTGCTACGGGGCATGCGGAGGGTAGCAGCTGGAGGTCAGCAGAGGCCGTGGCGTGCACACACAAGCATGTGCTTGTGTGCTTGTGTGCCTGTGCGTGTGTGTGTGTGTGTGTGTGTGTCCATCCCCAGCCAGGTCACTGAGCAGAATTCTTGTACGAGATCTCCGAGCACCCTCTGACCCCATCCCTTGTTCTTAAAGCCATGAAGCACAATTCCTATTTCTCGTCCTTTTTTTGGCCAGCATTACCAGAAGGCAGTGGACTTGGGTCATCAGAGGCATCATTTCTGGAGTCAGAGTCTCCGGCTTCACATCGTGCCTTTGCTACTTAATAGCCATGTGCCTTTGAGAGGCAGCTCACCCTTTAGGTACTTCCATTTTCCTCTTGCAAAAAAGAAAGATGCTAATAACGACTTCCTCGTGTATTTCCGAGAACCACATAAGTTAATGTACATAAAACACTCGGGAAAAGCCCAAGATGTTAAGTATTTGCTCGACAGACACACATGCAGGACCCTCTCTGGGTCGAACCAGGTCTCTCGAACATCTACTTTGTGCAAGGCAATGTTCATTTTGTATACATTATACCATTTAATTCTCTTCCAAAGCCCGGACAAGGAAAATGCATCTTACCCCATTTTACAGAAATGGAGACTCAGGAGATTAGGTCCCCTGCCCAGGGTTACCCCCGGATGGAACCATCCATCACCAGTCCACTCCAAAGCCTTGGCTCCTAATTGGTTTGCTAGTCCCCAGCTTGCCCTTGGATTCCAAACTCCTAGGTCAATGTTTGCCATGAATGAATGAATGAATGTAGAGAAAAGAAAAGAAAAGGAAGGAAGGTTCTGCTATTCTCCCATCACTCCCACTTCCCACCTGAACCCCTAAGAGGAGAATGGCCCAGGTAAGCCCATGGACCCCAGAACACCCCAAATCTCTCTCAGTCCTGTTCCCGGAGGCTACCCCATCAGTCTCTGTCCTATCGTTTCTCCTCCAGAGGAAGGCCCCATATTCGTCTCTGGTGCCGGAGGAAACTCATTCTTTCTGGTTTAATTCACCCCGTCTGGTTGTAATTGCTTCGTCTGTTGTGAGCAGAGACCTCCCATGACGACAACCCTGAGGATGGGCTGAGGGGCAGGAGGGCTGGGGAGGAAGTCGGGGCACACTTTGGAGTGGAGCGAGGATTAGGCAGAGGCCAATGGGGCAGCGGAAGTCGGGGTTCTCGGCGCAGGAGGGGCTTCAGGCCCTCCCTTGGCAGTGACGTTTACGGTTGAACTTGGGCAGGAGCCTGCGTCTGAGGGCCGCGTCGACCTCCCTTGCCCCTACCCCGAGCGTTCGGTCCTGCAGCTCATTAAACAGTGACACTTAACACATCATCAAACTGCTTTATGGGCGCGGCCCACACAGCTCCTGGACTCTGGAGTCCCCAGGTAGTGGGGGACGGTGACCTCCCAGCGACTGGTCTCCGCGGACACACAGGACGATCAAAACCAGAACAAGGGAGGGATTAGGGCGCCAGGACCCCTGACCTTTCACCCCCGGGGCTGATAGCAACCAAGGTGCACAGAGAACAGGGGTCGGAGCCGGTGTCACAGGACAAGCATGGCATTTGATGTCCCGTGAACAAGGCTCAAATCCCGGCCTTGCCCCGTCCCAGCAGCTGTCCGACGCTGGCGAGGTTTCTCACTTCGCTGACCCTCTGTTTCCTAAAACGATGTTCCTAATGCCTACCAGGGAGGGTCGTTGCTGGAAATACTGGGATAGGGTGCACAGAGTGCCTCACACAGGGCAGCCAGTGACTGGCGCCTGTTTCCCTACTCTCTGGGGAGTGAAGGGTTCAAGCAGATCAGGATGGCGATTAATAGTTTTCTGTGAATAGTCCAAGAATCGCAGTAATAGAGGCAACAAAGATTAAAAAAAAAAAGTAGGCCCAAGTACGTAAGTGTCCACTCTGACCCAGGCGTTTTCCCAATACTGCAAGACAGTTATGAAAACTGTCTCCATTTTACAGACACAGAAACCGAGGCTCAGAAGCAATGCCATCTGTCTCACATCTCACGGGGGCAGAGCTGGGGTGCACACCCCAATCTGTTGACTGGAAGCCCTTATTCTTTCCCACAGCGGGCAGGCCCCAAGCCGAGGGGGGGAGGACAGAGCAGGAAGAGCTGCGGGGGAGACCCCCTGGTGCATTGGGGTGGGGGTGGGGCCCCTGGTCCTCGCCTCCCCCCTTAAGCTCCCAGAAAGGTCCATCTGTAGCATCCCCGACTTCCAGCCATTCTTCCGGAGGCTCAAATATTTCCTAAATCTCCTTGAAATAGTCCTGGCCAAGAAAGGCCTGCTTTCACGGCTGATGTGTAGTAATGAGGCCGGGTTAATACTTCATTAGGTCACGGTGCCATTTTGCATTTCATGGATATTCAGTAACACAAGCAACAACAAACATATGAATTCCTGAGCCTCGCTCTCTGTGGGGGTGGGGAGCCCAAGATAAGGACCCCTGGGTGTGGGCACAAGAGGAAAGCCAACGTCTGGTTCTCGGGCCGCATGGAGAAGATGCTTTGGCAGTTGGCGGTCCGTGGCCTCATCCTCCCTCCCACCTTGGAGCCCCTTTCTGATGTGTGTGTTCATTTAGGGCTTCTGAGAGTAAGCAGTTCCCTTGGCTGGCCTTGAAGGTGAGTGTAGTTTGCACAGACACTGGGTGAGTCTTCTGGGGCCACCATGACAAAGGACCACAAACTGAGTGGTTTCAACAATAAACATCTATTGTCCCACAGTCCTTCTCAAAGTCTGATAGAACAAGGTGTCAGTGGGGTTGGTTCCTTCCGAGGGCTGAGGGAGAATCTGTTCATTTCTCTCTCCCTGGCTTCCTGTGGTGTACTGGCAACCTTTGGCATTCCTTGGCTTTGTAGAAGGATCTCCCTGACTTCTGCCTACGTGCTCCCGTGACATCCTCCCCATGAGTGCATTGGTGTCTAAATTTTTCCTTAAGGCAAATTGGATTAGGGCCCATTCTAATGATCCATTTCTAATAGGTACAGATGGCAGCTAGTGAGACAGACTCCCATAGGAGTCTGAGAACTGGGAGAAAAATGGCAGACACTGAGAGGTATCTACTCAATGATACGTTCTGCTCTTTTGTTCTTGCTTCCAGAATCCTGATTCTGTTCAGAATGGCAACTGATTCGCTCGGTGTGTATTTAAGAAGCACCTACTCTGTCAAAGGAGGGATCACTGAAGATGAACTACTCTCCATCCTCGTGGGGAGAGACAGACACTAAGCAAGGTAGGTAGTGGTTTTAGAAAAAAATTGAAAGGGAAACTGGATGTGTGGGCTTGGCTATGGTGTTCCCAAATTCATGCCTACCCAGAATCTCAGAATGTGGGCTAATTGGAAATGGGGTCTTTGCTGGTATCATCAAGTTCAAACGAGATCACACTGGGTTTGGATTGGCTCTAATCCAATGACCAATGTCCTGATAGGAGGGAATTTGGACAGAAACACCCAGAGATTCAGGGAGAAGGCCATATAAAGGCAAGGCAGAGACTGAGGTGATGCGTCTACAAGCCAAGGAACATCAAGGATAGCCTGCAACACCGGAAGCTAAAAGGAAAAGTTCTCATAACTTCAGAAGAAGTTATGGAGAAGTTCTCACAACTTCCAGAAGATGTTATGGAAGTTCTCACAACTTGCAGGTAGTTCTGGAAAAGTTCTCACAACTTCCAAAAGGAAGTCCTAGAAGGAGGAAAAGTTCTCACAACTTCCAGAAGAAGTTCTGGAAAAGTTCTCACAAGCTCCAGAAGGAAACAACTCTCCCAACACCTTAATTCTGGGCTCCTGGCCTCCAGAATTATGAGACAATAAATTCCTGCTGTTTTCAGCCCCCAATTTGGGACACTTTGTTAGAGTAGGTCTAGGAAATTGAGTCACAGGTGAGGCAGATTGGGAACGGAGAGGCATGGTGAGCTGGCCTCACTGAGAAGGTAACATTTGGACAAAGACATGAAGGAGGTAAGGCGGCCGTGTGGGAATGGAGGGAAAGAGCCTTCCAGGGAGAGAGGACAGCTGAGGCAAAGGGGCTGGAGTGGGACCTGGCAGGTCAGTGTGGCTAGAGTCAAAGCAAGGAGAGAACGAGCAGTAAAAGATAAGGTCAGAAATGCCACAGGAGCGGGGCCCGTGGGCCTCGCAGGCCACCATCAGGGCTCTAAGTGACACGGAGTGACAGGCTCTCGTATTTCAGAGGAGCTGATAGGACATGACCGAACCCCATGCCAGATGGATTAAAACTGAAGCCAAACACGACCAGCTCATCCTCCACTACCTCAGCCTTCCTTGCTGCTAGCAGAGGCTGAAAGATGGCCAAGCGAGGACCCACCAGACAGGAGCATGAGTCTGCTGAGGGAGGTGGCCTCTGGGAAAACGTCTGCTCTCCTAGTAAAAGGGGTCCCCACAGCTAACACAGCCCCTCTTCCATCCATTTCTTTTCCTCTAGCTTAAGCACGTGTCCGTGCTTGCGGTCTGAGGCAACAAGCATGGTAATAAAAAGTCAACCTGTAGAGAAAAGAAGACACACAGAGCCTCACCTTGAAGGGCATCGCCAAGCAGCGGAACCAATGCCAGCCACCACCTGTGACCTAACTTCTTGTGCCATCAGGAAAATACATCTTGGAGCCACACATCACATTTTCTTTTACTTGCTGCTGATCACTTTCCTGATGGCTCTTGTGAGAAATCATACCTCAGAGAGCCAATAACTAGAAGGTCCTTTGGAAGCCAAAGGGTTCTTGCTTGGGTCAGTCTTTACACCCAAGATGGAATTTTGTGGGAAGACAAAGGTGAACAATTAGAGGAAAAGGGGTTAATAGTTGGGAACTCATACGCAGATATGATAAGCTGTTATGACTGGTCACTCAGGCCTGGAAGGGATTAAGAAAAGAGGAAGCTGAGGGCTGGAGGAGGGATCATAATTTCTCCCTTGATCTGATAAATATGATGCAGCCAGGTGATAAACAATCAATAATAATAATAATAAATGTACATTGAGATTTGACTCTTACTTTTGGGATCTGCTAAGAAAAAGGAAAGGTGCCTATACCGTGTTCTCTCAAATGCTGGATTCCTTGAAACTAAGGAATTTCCATTTTAGGGCCTCAGTAACTGGTTGCCAGTAGTTTTGGCTTTTGATTCCCTAGGGTAGGTCTCATTCAACCTATGGACATAAAACCTCCAGTCCATTCACAGGGACAAATGTATAAACATTTTTACGTGATTTCAGCATGTTTGTGGACCCTCTAAAACACAAAGTCAATGGCCCCCAGATTGAACCTCTGGTAGGATGTCCTGAGGTCAAAGAGAGCAAAGTGATGAAAAGCAGTGTGCTGGCTACAGTTTGGAGAGTAAGAAGGTAAGCACAGTCTGGGACATGCTGATTTGAAAGTGCAACATGGAAATGTTACCAGGGCAGCATCCAAGTCCATATTTCTAGCTTAACAGGGAATTTGGGACCTCCAATCCAGAATCAATCCTTCCTTCCTTCCTCCATTTCCTCCCTCCCTTCTCTCCCTTTCTTTCTCCCTTCCCCCTCCCCTCCCCTCCCCTCCCCTCTCTTTTCCTCCTCTTTCCTTCCTTTTCGTCTTTTCTTGCACGTCTCCAGCCTCTGCTAGGTGCTGAAGGCATCAGAATGAATAAGGACATATGTATTCTCAAGGAACTCAGGCGAACGTGGAAGTCAAAGGTGGAAAGGATGGGGGAAAGCCTGTGTTATAACATGTCAGCTAATACATCCGAGGGGAGTTGACCCAAGACATGTCCTATAGTGATGTGCGTGTGTTTTAGACACTGATTTAGTGACGATTGTGTGTCTTAGGAAAGAATGAAATGACATTTAATGCTGCAGAGGGAAAGTGAGGAGAACAAGGGTCTTCCTCGCTCCAGCGACAGCCCTGCCCTATTTTTAATCTGCATGACTCAGGTCACCCTAAGCTCCTGCGCAGCATGGAGAGTAATGAGGTGACCCAGGGCTAGCCAGTCAGAACATCCGTCCTACCAATCAGAGCAAGTGAGATTGGATTCTAGCACTTTTGTTTGTGCTTCTGGCAAAATGAGGGTTTTTTTCCTTTTTTTTTTTTTTTTAAAGATTTTATTTGTCTGACAGAGAGATACACAGTGAGAGAGGGAACACAGGCAGGGGGAGTGGGAGAGGGAGAAACAGGCTCCATGCCAAGCAGGGAGCCTGATGTGGGGCTCGATCCCAGGACTCTGGGATCATGACCTGAGCCACAGGCAGACACTTAAGGACTGAGCCACCCAGGCGCCCAAAACAAGTTTTTTTCTCTCTGAATGGCAGTGAGAGAATGCTGGGCAGCAGCTCTGGGGGATCTTGGCATCCTGAGGAGCTATGTTTTCTCAGAACAGAGAAAACCAATGGAAAGCAAAGTGGATGGATATGTGATCCCATGCAACACCTGGAATCAGCCAAGACAAAAGCCACTGCCAATCCCTGGAGTTTTTCTCATTATATGAACATAGATATGGAGCTATATGCATAGGTAAATAGATACGTGTAGGTAAATGTATAGCAACACAATTTTAATTGGATTTTCTGTCACTTGATATCAAGACAGTCCTGACGCAATAGGCTTACAAGGTCAATGGGGAAGGTCATCTACTCAGAAGGGGAAGCCAAGAAAGCAAAGGGAGGAGTTACCAAGGAAGAGCATCCACAAAGGAAAAACGGAAGTAGTCAGAGAATCACCCTTAAAATAATACCTGCAGCCAAGTGCCATGAAAGTGAAGAAGCTCCCTTGAGTGAGGGGTCACTCCCAACCAAATGACTTGAGTGGAAGACAGCATTGCAACATTCTTGTACAGGAAAAGATTAAATTAATTGTTGCATATCTTACAATGAACTAACCAAGCTGAGTCATTAAGAATAAATCCCAGCTCATCTACTGAAGCTGTGTTGGCCAGGAGGGGAGGTGTTCTTTGTCACTGGGTTAACTGAATTGCATGCAGGCTTTGAGCTGCTGGCCATCAGCACACCACCACACGGGCAGCCCTGCCTGAGAACAGGGCTGATGTTGAGAAAAAGAAAAACCAGTAAAAAACAAGTAATTAGTAAAATAAAATAAATATATAGAACAAGATCTGGTAACATTCCTTTAGCCCCTGGATCCAACTATGCCTGAAGCTGGTCCAAACTTGAACTTTTCAATCATTGATGTCAAGGAAACCTACTCCTCCTTGGCAGATGCTGTGGATGATGCATTCATATCTTCTTGGCCGTCACCTTGACATGCTAGACAAATCTTTACAGAAAACAGCAGTGACTCTTTGCCTGAAGGTGCCTCCTCTACCCCCTGGCCACAGGGGTACTCTTGGCATCATGTCAGAAAAGCCAAAACTGACAGAGAGTTAGAATCCTAGCAGTGGCCCTCAACCAATGACTGCAGGGATTGAATGAGAAACTTCCCTAACTCCCTTGTCCCTCCCTAGAGGTAACTAGAAAAGATGTTCTATGCCCTCACCAAGAGTTTGGAGCAAATGGGTAAACAGCATTTGCCCACACTATAACCAGCTTGACAAGTGTCCCGCATTGGCTTTTTTTCCCTCCCCTGTCTCATCTTCCCGCTGTCCAACCATGGCTTCCTAGGATAAGGATAATAAGCCCCCCACCCTATTTCTTATTCAGTCTGAGGCCAGTGTAAGCTGTGTCTCTGCATCTCACACCCAGCAGAGCTCTGAATGATAGACTAGGTTGTGAGAGAGATACCCCAAGCCCTTTAAGACACTGGGACCCTGTTCCACTGACAAAGACCACAACATCCCTACCATCAGCAGAAATTTCTCTGTCCAGTGTGGTGGCAGGGAGGTGAGTAGGCACCTTGGATCCACCAGAACCCACAGTCCTCCCTAATAAGAGGGGCCAATGTTAACTGAGAAAGGAGAGGCACCTGGGTCTCTCCCATGAGTATCTCTCAATCCAGTGGAGAGCAGAAGCCTTGGATCGTGTGAAAGATCCCATTTTCTTTTCCCATAAATGTTGCAGGTTCTGTTCCATATATTGCTGTTAATAAATTAATAAATCCCCCTACCCCCTTTTTTTAAAAGATTTTATTTATTTATTTGACAGACAGAGGTCACAAGTAGGCAGAGAGGCAGGCAGAGAGAGAGAGGAGGAAGCAGGCTCCCCGCTGAGCAGAGAACCTGATGTGGGGCTCGATCCCAGGACCCTGGGATCATGACCTGAGCCGAAGGCAGAGGCTTAACCCACTGAGCCACCCAGGCGCCCCCCCCCCTTTTAAGGACTTTTTGTTATAATTCCAGCCCCCAATTCCATTAACTCTCCATGACTTGAACACTTTATTATGAACTTTTTTTTTTTCTTTTGCAAGCTGAGAGCACGGATCCTGACACCCTCATCCAGGCAGGAGGCCGATATCAAAATGACCCATTAGGTTGCTGTGGCCAGTGCACAGTTGTTGTGTTGTTCTTGTTTTCCTTCCCCTCCCAGAGTCTATTTTCGGCTGCTTTTAAAATAATGGACTCAAGCAAACTCCCCAGTAGCGTGTCAAGGACAGAGCCCAAGACGGAGAAGTTAGAGTGTTCTGAAATGCAACTGGCCCTCCACATCTTTAATTTCCCCCTACCACAGATGAGGCTGGATCCTCCTGGAAGCAAGGCCACTCTTTTGGCTGAAATGTGCAATCCAGGCCTTTGTGGGTAAGGCTTTAAAGTGCCCAGTGTTTGTCTCAAATGTATGAATACAAGATGTTGGAGAGCAGGAGGTGGGCTGTGGAAGGTTGGGCACAGCCACCAAGCCTTCCAGTGTCTTCCAAAGCCCGGGTTGCCCCATGCTATGCTGCCGAGATATCACCTTGGATTCCTTGTTTCTGACGGTTTACTGGAGAACATAAGCCAAACCACAGGGAACAAAACAATTTGTAAAATATAGACGGAGGAGGGCAACAGAAGCACATGACATTTGCACATGCTTCGCACATAAAGAACATGCATGAAATAGTTGTGCGTGTATGTGGCTAGCGAACACTGATCTGAGCTTCACATGCATTGCCTCCTTGGATCATCTCATCAAGCCCCTGAAGTAAGAATGAACAGTGTGCCCACATCTTAGGAGAAGAAATCAAGTCAGAGAGAAATTACCCAAGACCACACAGATGTTGTCTGTCAGGGTCCGACCACCGCTTTGAGCACCGTCTTCCCGAGCTCACATGCCCATAAGCATTCTCTGCTGCTTCTTACATTTTCGCTTGAATGGAAACTGACACCCACATGCCCTACACATGTCATGCATTTACACAAATGCCGCACGTCCTCAATCTCGCCGCCGACACCAGGCACCAAGCGGGCTTCACCTTCAGCCTGGCTGTCAAGCCCTCAACCCTCAACAGCATCTACATCAGGCCTCTCGTTTGGGCAAATGCCTTGCCATTTACAAAGCACTTTCATGTACATTAACTCATCACCACTGAATTCGCTGACAGGGCCAGGACGCGAAATGGACAGGGGAGTGTAATACATCACTGACCAAAATAATAATTTGGCCCTGTAGATAGAGATTTCCATCCAAGGATAAATTACATCTTTTAGGCACATGCAGGCGAGATCAATAGTCATATAATCTTCATACTGGAAGAGATCTGTCCTAGTCTGCTGGGGCTGCCAAAACAAAATACCAGAGATACGGGGCTTCCATGATAGAAATTCATTCCTCATAGTTCTGGAGGAGGGAGGTCAGGGTGTCAGCGTGGTTGGGTTCTGGGGACTGCCTTCTTCCTGGGTTTCAGATGGCCACCTTCTCGCTGGGTACTCATGTGGCAGCAAGAGAGGGAGGGAGAGCTCCAGTCCCTTCCTCTTCTTGGAAGGACACAAACCCCATCATGGAGACCCCACTTCCAAATACCATCATGTTTAGGTTAGGCCTTCTGCTTGTGAATTTGGGGGGAAGGTATAATCATGACTGGTTCTGACCTCTGACTTTCCAACCCCAGGAAACTGGAGCCCAGCTAAGAGGCAGGACTCTCCTAAAGTCACAAAGTCAACCAAAGGGAGAGTTGGCTGGTATGAGTAGGGCATTCTCCATTCAACTGGTAGGCTTTCATGGGAAGTAGAGAAGCATTTTGTCCAAAAGTGTTCCATCCCTAAAAGGTATTTGGAAAATGCTGCCTTGATAAAAGTGAAAGAGTTTTCCTGGCTACAGGACTTGTCAGTGCCTTTCAAGTGCTGAAAGATGTTTTCTAAGATGGTGGTATGGAATATTTTCCAAATTTGTTTGACTGTAGAATATATCTTATGCCCTTCTTGGGGAATTAGAGTAGTGCAGAATGAATCATAAAGCTTCTTCTACCTCTAATATTTTATAATTTTATGATTCTGAGTGTTCCATCCCTGGCCTTTTTCCCTCATTACACAGACATGTTGTATTACTTTCCTAGGGCTGCCATAACAAAGTCTTACGAACTGTGTAGCTTGCAACAACAGAAATTTATTATGTCACAGTCCTGGAGACTGGAAGTCTCAGATCAAGTTGCCAATAGGGTCATCCTCCCTCCCGTAGGGGAAAAGGTATTTGGTACCTTTCTTCTTAGCTTCTGGTGGTGGCCACCAAGCCTTGGCATTGGCTTATAGCTCTATCCCTCCCGTTTCTGCCTCCGTTGCCATGTGGCAGCATTTACCCTGGTGCCTGTCTCTGTGGCTCTTCTCCTTTTCTTATAAGGACACCCATCACATTGGGTTAACAGCCCACCTACTCCAGTATGACCTTGTCTTATTCAATTATAGCTGCTAATGGCCTTATTTACGAATAAGCCCACACTCTGAGGTATGGGGGGGTTAGGACATTGATATATTTTTTTGCGGGGATGCAATTCACCCCATAATGTATCTAACTCACATTCAACCCCTATCTCAACAGAGGTATGAAGAGAGAGGTGAAGTGGGTTTCCCAACTTCAAAGAAATGGGAAATCACAGATCATACAACTAATCGGACTGGCCACGGTGTCATCAATGGATTAGCAAGTAACGATTCCTGCTTGGTCTCCGTGATTGATCATTAAAGTCAACAGTCATAATTATACTTCCAACGATCAAGCCCCTCACATGCCATTTTCTCCAAGATCTCTTGAAAACCGGATCAGACAAGCTAACCTGGTAGATTACATAGTCAAGGTCAGCTGGTTGAACATTCGGGAATGTTGTTCACTTTGGTAGTGTTATATGCTGATCACCAAACATCAAGGCAGGCCACGTCTATACGCAATCCAAACTGACATGTCTTTGTCTGGCTGTTGTGGCTTTTTTTTTTCTTTTAGTCAAATTAGTGGTTGCTTTTGGTGCCTTTGATCAGCATGCTTCTGATCTCAATATTGCCCAAGCAACTGACCAGTCTGGTTCATTCGCACAAACACCCGGTTAAAAATAAGTCAACCACACAATCTGTGTGGTATTGTACAGGCAAAAGAAAATAACAAAACCCTGAATTTTACATGTGGCTTCTTTCCTCCCTCCCTCTCCACCACCATCCCCCCCTCCGCCCTTTCAACCAGTTGTGTAGACATAACCACAGGAGAATTGCCCATCCTGGAGGGGAAAAAGAAGAAAACGCCCACACGCCATTCCTATTGGGGCATTCATGTGATCTTGGAGATTTTCCCCACTAAGCAAAAGCCTGACACCTTACTGATTCACAGCACAGTTCATATAAATAAGAATGTGCCCTGAGTGGTGGTGTTATTTAGCCTGGGCCCCAGTGATGGAGGGTGGGAGGTGGGGGGCTAGAGAGGGGCAGGAAGGGTTTCAGTCTCTTTAGGGAGACTAAAACAGATAGAAATCAGTTTCTCTCTCAGGCTGGGCCCAGTCTCTGAATTCTAGGATTCCTCAAACCTCAAAAATGGAATCACTCTTTTCTCAAGTCCTGGGGTGGCTGGATTCCAAACCCCTTACAGCCAAAGACTAAAACGTGGCTTTACTTTGGAGAATTCAAATGTGGCTTTGCTTTCAAGAATTCGGCCCCAGCGTGACGGGGATCTGGTGAATCACTTGGAAAATCAAAAGTTGAGAGCTCAGAGAGGCCCATGCATGCTGCCTCAGGCCCCATGGCCAACCGGCCTTACTGGCTCTACTCTCCATCCTGCGGGTGTCCGCCTGGCCCTCCACGTACCTCACTTTAGGGAAAGAGGTATTACCCATTTCTAGGAGCCCTCCGAGCCCCTTTGTACTCCTTCCCTGTCCCACTGCAACCCTGAGACTCGGAGACGAGACCACAGCTGTTTATGTGTTTAACTTAACTTAGGGTTGTGGGGTTTTTTTGGTTATTTTGTTTTGTTTTGTTTTTTTCTGGAGGCCCCATTCCTTGCTTGACTCAAGGAGGTGTGCTAACCTCTCCAAAAGTCCCCCTGTCTGCCCGAACGTGTGCCGTGGACCCAACTGTCATAGTCCAGAACACCAAGGAAATTGGACGGCCGGCCGAAAAAGCAAGGAGCATGTAGGTTTACTAAAAATAAAATTAAATTAAAAATTCCAACAATGACTTTGAAAAACAGCTGCAAGCTTCCTGATCAAAATGTAGCTTTCTGGGGTTATTTCCAGGCCAGGCTGCCTGCCAAAGGCTGTGATGAATTCTAGGCTCCATATGGTGTGTCCCATATAACAGAGATTTGGCACCAACGAGTTGCAAACCCTAACCTGCCATTCCAGAGCCTGCCCTCCTGGAGACGTGGGCTTTCAAGGGTCAGATTCCAAGAACGTCGGAGACCAGGGCTCTCTCCTCATTTCCGAAGGAAGATTCGCATGCATCTCTTAGTTCTCATGTGACCTGGTCAAAAGGCCCCGAGCTTTTGGAGCCACGGATTGCTGGGTTCCAATCCTCACTTCCTGGCCAAGTAGATTCAGATAAGAGATGGAACCTCTTGGGATGTCAGTTTCTGAATCTGCAGAAGGAAATGTATCAAGCCTAACCCAGAGGGTGGCAGGAAGTTACAGATCATTTCGCTGAAGCGCTGGTCCTATATCTGATACATAGTAAATGCTCAAAATCTAGGACTTCTCCTTAAGTTTCGAGCA
The DNA here is from genome assembly GCA_003697995.1 of Taxidea taxus jeffersonii. Lineage (NCBI taxonomy): Eukaryota > Metazoa > Chordata > Mammalia > Carnivora > Mustelidae > Taxidea > Taxidea taxus. The sequence goes on from RCUC01148116.1 coordinate 31,844, forward strand.
CCTCCATTTTCCCCAGTGAAACATGAAGCCAGCTCTTAGTGCCGAGCATCCCATGCTGAGCGCAGAGGGGTCCCCAAGTCAAGGACAGCCTCTGGGAAAACAATGTGGCATTTGAGAGGCATTCCTTTGCCTCAGACTGGTTTCAAGGCCCTGGGGCTGCAGAAATGAGTCAGACCTAGTCCCTGTTCTCAAGGAGTCACAGAGGGAGAAAGAGAGGTCAGTGTTACAAGGAAAATTGTGTGTATGTGTTACTGTGTACTGATGTACATTCCTTCTCTCTCTCTTTTTAAAATACTGCTGCACCTCTCTGCCATTAAGTCAAAGCCACAAGGTGACTTCCCCAAAGGATGGGCAGGTAGCATCAGAGTGAAGGAGTGAAGGGGCGTTCTCAAGGGGGAGGAAGAGAAAGTTTGCTCAGTGCTGAGTGATCGGTATTTAAAGAGTCTCTGATTAACCCCAGCAACACTCTGCCCTCTGTAGAGGTCGGGGAGGTATGGGTCTGGGAGAATCGAACCACATCGGGATTATGGCCCCCATGCCCTGGGATGGGAACTGCAAGTCACTCAGAGGATTCCACTGCTGGGGGCATGGCTCTGCAGGGGGGCCTCTGGGTCCCCACTCTCTGAGCATGGCATCTAAGGAATCTGGAGGTTCCCGCGTGTCTCACTTGGAAGTACTAAGAAGCTAGACAAGCAGAAAGAGCCTGGGATCAGAAGTGGCAACGACAAGGGTCAAGGACTCCATGGCAGCATCGCATCCTGGGGACAGGCGACGCCGACCACCGCACAAGCTGGTCACTCTGTCACTATGAGGACACATCTGCTTTCCCCACACCCAGAGGGCACCCGAGAAATGAGGCAGGAGAACAGAGACATTTGGAGAAAGGAGACACAGCTTGTACCAAGAGTTTAAATTCTGATCTGGTGGAATATTTACTAAAGAAATCATTATCTCTAATTGGCAAATTTTATTTTTTTCTGCCATTAATGGAAGTGGAGACTGGAGGACAAAAATGAAATCAATTCAAGAAAATGAAGAAAGCTGCATTTTATGGATTAAATTCTGGGCATGCCTGAATCATGGCACATGGACTGAGCCCTCCTGCAAGCAAGTTCACTAGCACAGTGAGGTCGGTGCAGGTGACAGGTGTGGCCATCTGAGTAAACAGAGGGCTCAGTGGGAGGGGCTTTTAACCCAGACTTGGGGCATTGGCCTTGTAGCACCTCTGGGAGTGGGCAGGTAAGGGGCACCGGGGGAATGGGGATAGGATCCAAGGCAAGGAGGACACTAGGGACCAAGACGGAAGCAGAAATATGAGTGAGAGAGACCGTTTGGAACTGACGGAATGCAAAGTGCACTTTGTTCAACACTAACTGATCACCTACTATGTGCCAGGCACATGACAGGAAGATGCTGAGGATGGGAGAGTATGGTAAGGGTGAGGGGAGGCTTGGCTGGGGGCTTGGGAGACCCCACAATGGTGGGACATGGAACGAGCCAGCCATGTTATCCAAAGTCACCTCAAACTCTGGGCTGCAGCAGAGTTGTGTGACTGAACATCCTACATTTCTGCGTGAAATTCCTGCATCCTCCCAGGATGTGGACAGCGGATAGGATGGCTGATTGGGCTGAGGGGTGTTTCCATCTCCCAGGGCTGTCTCTACGCATTCCCAGACTGACTCAGACCCCCTGTCAAAACCAGGGCCTTTTCTCTATGACAACACCATCTTTTCGGATGGGACCCCTCACCCACCAGGGCCCCAGTGTCTGCCAGGTCCTGCCTGCCACGAGGACACACGTGGCCAACCCCATGGAGGCAGACACACACATGGAGAACAATCTAGGGGCTGAACCTCGTCTTCTCACCTGCCAGCCCCTTTTCTGACCCATTGTGGCCCCCTTCTTAACTGCACTATCATTTCTCCACAGGAGCCAAGCATGGAAGATGGGGCAGCACGGCCCCCCAGGAAACAATGGAACATTCTCTTTGGTATAGTTTTCAACTCAGGAATTTGACTATGAATGAGAAATAATAGTGAATTTATCTTTAAAAAAAAGTTTACTTTCACAAGCAAGAAAATATCTTCAATTCATCTTTAATCCTCTCTCAGTTGCCTTCTCTCCCCATAGCAGTCCAGGCACAGGGGTCAGGAGTGAGGTGACATTTGGACAAGAAAGTCAGACTTCGGTGACATGTTATAGCATCTCACAGATTTGGGCTTTCATCGTGGATATGTCTTTTCCTAGCTGTGTGACTGTGGGCAGATCCCTGAACTCTCAATAAAATGGAGACTGAAACATCTCACTCATAAGATTCTTTTTTTTTTTTTAAAGATTTATTTATTTATTTGGCAGATAGATCACAAGTAGGCAGAGAGGCAGGCAGAGAGAGAGGGGGAAGCATGCTCCCCACTGAGCAGAGAACCCGATGTGGGGCTCAATCCCAGGATCCTGAGATCATGACCTGAGCCAAAAGCAAAAGCTTTAACCCACTGAGCCACCCAGGTGCCCCTCATTCATAAGATTCTTGTGAAGAATACACATACAGCAGCTTCCCACCAGAATTCACACATGGCTAGTGATAGCTATCATTACCAATGGTGGTAGTTCTTTAAAATAGCCACACATTTTCTGACCCTTCTCTCATCAAGAAGTGGGGGTCTGTGCCCTCACCTCCCCTTGATTCTGGGTGGGTTTCACTTCTACGAGCAAAAAAGAATAGCAGAAGTTTTGCTCTCTGCCTTCCAAGGCTAGGTCATCAAAGGCCATGCAGTTTCCACCTTGTTTGCTAGAACACCGGAGCCCTGGACCAATGAAAGAGTAGGCCTATCCTAAGGCCGCCATGCTGTGAGGAAGCACAAGGTACATGACGGCCAAGGGTGTGTGGTGTGGCATCCCAGGCACACCCTGGTATCCGTCACATGATGGGAGGAACCTCAAACGCTTCCAGCCCCCAGCGTTTAAGAATCTCCCAGCAGAGCCGTGGTCATAGATGGGAGACAAAACAACTCTGCTGTATTCTATCCATTTCCTGGCCCACAGAATCCAGGGACATAACAAAACGGTTCTTAACTTCAGATGTTAAGTGTGGGGTAGTCTATTCAGCAGCGGTAGAAAACTGGAATGCCAGCCATCATCACCATCATGACCTTTTGTTCTGGGCAAGTAGAGATGTCCATTTGGTGTATTTTCATATACCAAGTGTTTGCACAGCAACACAGTGTCGAACCTGAAATTAAATGCTCTCGAGCAAATATCAAAATATTTCTTACCAATATTCACACATTCGCAGAGCGCATCAACAGCTGATTAAACAGTGAGCATTGACATTGCGGTTGCCAACAAGTTCCTGCAGGATTTTTTTTTTTTACAAATTATGAGTCTAATAACAGACTTTACAGCTAAATGTGTGGCATGTAATTATAACCCATATTATAGGTTACCTGCTCATTGCTTGCCCTGACTGCTCCATTGACAAGAACACTATAGAATTCACATTAGTCATAATGGGAATTAGTGGCTATTTCCAAAGACGTTCTATATGCAAAAGGTAATTTTAGACCTAATTTTGTTTGCAGATCGGGGAGTGACAATATTAAGGCATGTAGATGTAATAAGGTGGGAATTGAGTATTGTCTCCCTTTCTCCCCTCCCAGAACCTAGTACAGCGCCTAGTCTATTGTAGGTGTAGAAGTAGGTGGTAGCCACCAAGATGTGATGTTAACCAACTGAGCCACCCAGGCGACCCCAATACTTCAGCTTTTAAGTCCAAGCCACATGCTTCCTGGGATGCCCCCAGCCAACACTGAGCAGGGCCTGCCATGTCTACCCAGTGCAGGATGCCTCTAGTGGATGGTCTTTGCTCTGGACATTTCCATGTTGTTGGTTGGAACTTTCTGATTTTTACTGTGATCTGAGGCCCTTGCTACCCCATCCTGCTTCTTTCTCCTTTCGTCTTTCCCAAGCATTACCCACCCCCAATAAATCTCTTGAGTTTCTCCCTCCCTCTTAGCATTGTTTCCCCCATAAGACTCAATGGACACAATCAGGGTGCTCATCCAACTGAGTCTGATTACATAAGAAAATATAAAGCTTTGGTTGAGAAACGAGAAGAACCAAAGGACTTTGTCTTTTCCAAAGGGTTTATACCGGGCAGAGTCAGATGTCACATGTCTCCTAAAATAATCATCTGTGTTAGGTCTGGGTGTTGACATTGCTATGAAGCTGCCCCCTCCAATCCCACAATTATATTGGGATAAGGAAGACTCCTGGGAAAAGAGGGACAAAGGCTCTGAAACAATCAGTACTGGTGGCCTGACCAGCCTCCACTTCCTCATCTTTCTTCCTAATAGAATCTCAATGTTGTCCATGTGTCCATCCTTCCTCCACATAGCCTGGGTTCCTCAAGGGATGTCAACACCATTCCTAGCTCCAGCACTCAGCCCAACTAATCTAAGACTAACTTGATTTTACTGAGAGATTGCTGTGGGAATGGTCATTTGACCTATTCTGGACAATGAGAGGCAGGAAGAAGTTTGCCCAGGGGGGCAGAGGGGAAGGGACTCCTATTTAAGTTCTTTGATCTGCTAGCAGAGCATCCAGAAGCAACCCACTCTCTTAGTCCTCTGAGTAGCATAGGTAGACAACAGACCTGGGGCCACCGCCATATGGTGGCTGAGAAAATTCTGGTTCGTGAAGTAGAGCCCAGCGGAAGTAGCTCAGAAAAGTAAAACCAAAGATACAGTATGGAGTCAGTTCTGAGTGACCCCCACCTCTGGCTTCCTAGTATGCCTGTCAATGCATTTCCTTAAGTGTAAGCCAGTTCCCCTTGACTTTTCTATATGCATCTCACAACATAACTGATAGAGACCTGTTTCCTTCCCCTATGAAGTTGAAAAGTGGTCAAAGTATGTTCTCCCAGGCCAGGGTGGGCTCTAGTGAGGTCAAGGGGCAAGGAAGTGCAACAGGGTCCAAAAGGAGAATATGACATCATGGAGGTGTCATAGGAAGAGTGGGAGGGGGCCAGGCCAGTTGCCCCAGACTCAACCAGACGCTGAGATCAGTGGGAGGAAGCCCTCTGGGGATGTGTGCTGTTGCATCTGGAAACCTCTGACCTAGGGAGTGACCTAAGGAAATCCCTCTCATGGGTTCTCTCACATGAGACCTCAAGGAGCTATAAGATTGGTTGCCCCAGGACTTGTGTAGCAGATGCCTTTAACTTAGTGTGCCCCCAAAGGAAGACAAGCCTCCCCTCCCTCCCTGAGGAACTCAACCTTTCATATCAGGCTCCACCAGGAGACACCAGGATGAAGCTCCAGGGAGACCAGCAGGCAGAGCTGTGGGATGGAGAGGTGAGGACCAGAGCCATCCCAGCTTAGGCGTCCTCTCCCATTCTGCCTGCAAACTTCAAGAAATTAGAGATGGAGAGAAGATAGCTCTGGGATTCTTAAGAGTGTTTGTGGAGAGGATCCTGTTGTCAAACTGATGGGAGCTTGTTGTCAGGAGGGGCTGGGTAGCAACCAAACTCCAAAACTAGTTGAGTTGTAACTCAACTATCACAAAAAGATTTTTTTTTTCACGTTGCATGTCTGTCGTGGGTTGGTGGGTTGGGAAGGATCGGAGAACAAAATCAGGGAAATGGAGGCTCTGTAGGCAATTCTCCGTATCAGCCATATTTGCAGATGACAATATTTGCTCAGAATAAGTGAAAATAGGCTTCGCATTTCTCTTGCCCCGTCTTCCCAAACTCCCGATACATAAGGGAACTTTTGTTGTAATGTGAAATGGGTACAACCCTAGAATCTGGCTTTCCTCCAGGTATTGGTTGTTGTGGAAATCCACTATGGACCTACATCTCCCCCGCCCACGCCCCCGTTTCACCTTTAACGTGCCCAAAGAGAAGAAATGACATGATGGAGTAGAAGAGAAGAGCTTGGGGGGCGCCTGGGTGGCTCAGTGGGTTAAGCCTCTGCCTTCAGCTCAGGTCATGATCCCATGGTCCTGGAATCGAGCCGGCGTCATCGGGCTCTCTGCTCAGGAAGGAACCTGCTTCCCTTTCTCTCTCTGCCTGCCTCTCTGCCTACTTGTGATCTCTGTCTGTCAAATCAATAAATAAAATCTTAAAAAAAAAAAAAAGAAGAAGAAGAAGAGATGAGCTTGAGATCTGGAGACCCTTAGATCGGGTGCCAAGCCCTGTTCTGCTGCTCATGAGTGAGGAGTCCCTGACCATGGGGTGGTCTTATCTCTCAGTCCCCCCCCCACCCCCCTGCTCACCTGGAAAAAAAAGACAGGACTCACGGTTCCACATGGATTTGTTGCAAGACCAGAAGGAGATACTAATTACCAAGTCTTTGCTGCGAAATCTGGTTCTTGGTAAATGTTCATGCCAAAAGATTCATGTTCCTCTGGGACTGGCATTCATTTACCGAATGCCTCCATCTTCCCACCTCCCATCTGAGAATAGTCATGCGGACCTCTGGGGAGCGGGGGCAGGTCTGAGAAAGCTCTAAGAACACAGCCGCTTCTGGAGGGTCCGGAGGGGGCAGGGATCTGTATCCGCTGCTCCAGGCTGCAAGCATGGGAGTGAATGAATGAACGACTGGCCATGTGACCCTTTATCCAGCCACCAAACAGCCCCCAGTTGTCCAAGGGCAGCCTAGCAATAAGGGATCTTTGGAAGGCCTGCTTCTAGCAAAATCTGCATCTTAGCCAGGAGAGGAAAAGGCCTGGGAATTATTAGGGAGTATCTTGTTTGTTTGTTTTGCAAATGAAATTCAGAGTGTAGGAAGCTTGTGCTGCCTGGGGGGGGGGGGGGGGGGAATGTGCCCGAGCAGCAGGAGGACCCTGAAGCTGAAGATCTGACAGTGCCTCTAAGTAGCTCTGAGGCCTTCAGAAAAAAAGCTCTTAACTTCTCCATACTTTAGTCTTTCAGAAGATCAAGCCACTTGTGCTCCAAGCACCTGTGAGTTCTACCATCCCAGCATCCAAACCAGTACAAGCTGGGATGGAATGTCTTCGGGCTCAGAGTGAGGCTGAGGTTGACCACTGCATATGGCATCCGTTTCCCCCTAGATCTGCTAATCATCATAATATTGATGTTAACAGTACCAGCTCTTCCTCAAATGTGTGCTATGTGCTGGACACTAGTTCAAAATGCTCCCTGGATTCCACTGCAATTCTCCCCATAACTCTGTGAAGTGGATGCTAATACTCTTCCCATTTTACTGATGAGAAAACTGAGGCACAGAGAAAGTCAGTAAGTTACCCAAGGCTTCACGGCTTGTAAGTGGTTGAGCTAGGATTCAAACCTAGGACTTTGACACAGGATACTTTAGGCCCTACCCCTTGGGATCCCATGGTTTTTCTCCCAGGACCGCCGGGGTCTGTTTAGAAGTGCTGCAAGGTGAGGTGCTTTTAGGGAGAGGAAGAAACAGTGGGAAAGGCGCACTGGGCCCGTATGAGAAGGTTCAGCATCCAAACCCCAGGGCTGGCCCTAACCTTCACTGGGACTTTCCAGCCCTGCCACTCTTGGGTCTGGGGCCTCAGTTCCCCAACCTGTGAGTTGAGGGAATCAGCCCTGGAATATCCAGGGATGTTACTCTTCTGACTGGTTGGGAGGGTGGGTTTAAAATGAAGCTCAGAAAAGAGCTTTGAAGAGTATGCCAACTCCAAGAAATTGTATAAAAAACGTGCGATGTGGGCCCTCGGTTTGTGGGGGTAAGGAATTCATAGTTCACAATATTTCTTAAAAGGGACCCTCCAGGAATCTAGAATCCATCCATGCCAGCAACGAGGACACTCGGCAGCTAACCAATCTGAGGGAGGTCACTCTTGGGATCCTGATGTCAGGGTCTTTGATGACGTCCAACATCTAGTTGTTTGGGGACATGGGGGAGGCAGAAAGTCAAGTAACTGCCTTCCTCCAATTGTCTTCCAATACCCAGGAACTTTCAGAATAGAGAGAAACAACCTGGCACCCATGGGCTCAAAAATTCCTGTATGCAGCCTCTGTCTTTCTTTCTCCAAGGAGGAATGTCTCTCTCTTGCACTCATTCCCTTCGGAGAGAGCCAGAAACGTGTTCTCACCTGCAAGGATCTGCAAGTGGACCCCGCAGAGAAATGGCAGTTGGATGGGGTGCGTGACTATAACGCCTGGAGAAACAGCCAAGGCCCGCAATGTCCTCACCCAAATAAATGCGGTGTGTGTGTGTGCACGCGTGCACGTGTGTTTGCTTGCGTATGTGCTTTGGTATCTGCGTATGCGTGTACGGAAGAGGGCACGCATACATCTGTAAGGGGGGAAAGCAGTAGGCTGCTCTGGCAAAAAACACACCAGATGGAGAGCCAGCCGGATGTGGGCGGGAATCCCAGCTCTTCCCCCTGATCAGCTCTGTCATTTGGACGAGCTGCTAACCTCCCTGAGCCTCAGTTTCCTCTGCTGTAAAATTCCAGCAATTTCACCATGCTGCTGCTAGGACTTCTGCAATAACTCATGCGCTGAAGAATTCACGGATTGCAGCCGCCCTGTAAATGGTAGGAGCTCAGCTCAACATATGGGAGTCCAGATGCCCCGGTGACCTTGGACAATTCTTTTTTTGTTCTTTCCGAGCTTTGGTTTCTTTGTCCACAAAATGGAAGCGGAGTGGCAGAGGAAGTTGATTCTTGAAGGTTTCTTTTAATTTGGGGTTGTTGGCTTCCCCCCCGCCCCCCGCAAAAAAAACCGCCTGCCACCCATTAGAAATAGCATCTCAAGTTCAAGGAGAAGCAAGCGCCAGTGGACTAGAACCTGCCTTACCCACGCTCTTCTGGGTAAACCTCACCTGCCGTGTGCAGGGCTCCTGTGACCAGCAGGAAACCAGTACACCACACCTGCACTTCCCAGGGTCCCCTTACCCATGCAGGGACCCACCACATCTGCATACCTTCCTTGTTTCCCTGATATTTTTCCCAACTCAATCGCCTAGTGTTGGCTCAAATTTTGGTTCAATCCAAAAGGAAGTTTTGTGTCGCTACCATAAAGAAAAGACCAGTATCTATATTCATCAATAGACTATCGCATGGGTCAGACATGCAGTAAACACTGAGTAGAGCTCCTGTAAAGTTCTGAGCCTGAGGGCTGTCTGTCCTCTCTCTTCCTTTAAAAAAAAAAAAAAAAAAAAAGAGGATCAGCAAATTGCAGGAAGGTGCTGAAGACACACTAGCCTGAGCCAGAGTTTTGTCCTTGCACTGAGCAGGACTGAGAGGGGAGGCAACGAGAGCATAGAGCAGGATTTCTTGAGCTGTGCCTTTCCAGCCAGGTAGGCATCCTTGTGCGACATTGTTGGTCACTGCAGTGGGTTTAACAATGTCCCCCAACAAGAGGGGTCCAAGTCCCAACCCCTTATGTAAATCTGGAATCGGATCTTTGCAGTTGTAAGAATCCCAGAAGGAGAGGACCCCCACCCCAATCCCATGACAAGTGTCTGTGTAAGGGAGAGATTTGATATGCACAAGGAAGGCCATGTGAAGATAGATGGACCGGGAATGACACAGCCACAAACCAAGGATGCCTGAGGCCACTAGAAGCTGGGAGAGGCTACTGTCCCCAAGAGCCTTTGTGGGACACCTTGGTTTCAGATTTCTGGCCTCCAAAACCATGCAGGAATCCATCCCTGTTATTCCTAGCCGCCTGGTTTGTGGGGACTGGTC
>RCUC01148117.1:0-65229 GCA_003697995.1 Taxidea taxus jeffersonii
AACAAAATGAGGGTTGATGGAGGGAAGTGGGAGGGGAATGGGCTGAATGGGTGATGGGTATTAAGGAGGGTACTTGTGATGAACACTGGGTACTGTATGTAAGTGATGAATCACTGAATTCCACTTCAGAAACCAATATTATACTCCCTGTTAATTACCTATAACTTAAATTTTAAAAATTAAAAAAAAAATAAAAGCACCATTTTAATCTGAATGTTTCTTCTTCCTGGTCTTCCCTTGACCATGATGGTCAAGTAATGATTAAGTTTACAATATATTTTCTAAAACTTAAATGTAAATCAGGCATTTATTAAAGACCTAAAGTGTAGAATTACCCCAAAGCTACTCTGAAAATCAGTGGGGTCAGAAACCAGGTAATAAGTGAAAGAATGAAGCGTGTGCAGCCAGGAAATAGAGATCTACAGAAGTGGAACATCAGGACCAGGCTGGAGTGGGAGAAGGTTTAAACTAGATTAGCTCATCTGATGATTTCAGCCCAACTGCTGGGCTTGTCTTGCCTGGGAGAATGTTCATGAAGCCATGAAACCATAGAAAGATGGAGGTGAACTTTATTTAGGGTAATCATATGTCCTGATTTCACCAGGGTAGTGTTGTTTATGTTTGTATCACTACTAACAGTCCTCTTTTCCACTCTCACAAGGGTTCCAGTCTGGATAATAAATTATCTCTAATTTTATGGGCACTAAGCTTAAGTGACACAAACCTTTAAGGCCTGGGTTTTTAAAACTTGCCTTGCCCATAATTCTTCTCCTTCTTTAATTTCCTTTTGAGCACTGCCTTTCTAATGATTAATCCTCTGCTCAATAACATTCTGCATTCCTTTCCACTAAAACATTTTATAATTTTCCATTTGGAGTTGGGGTATAGTTGGATAGTCAGAGTTAGAATCCTTGAGCTTGGTGTAACCTTGAGTTTACCCAGTAATCAGTATCATCAGGGTTTTGACCCAGATGAAGGCATTCAAGTGATAACTGGCCATATATCACAAAGATTCAAGCCTTCAGAAGAAGAGATGATGATCACTGCATGAGCCCCTGAAGAGAAACATCAAGAAGTATCTCTCAATGATGGCTTGTGGTTGCTATTGTGGGATGTAGAGAGAAGGATGCCCACTTAGATAACTGAGAAAAAAACCTTATTGACCAGGCCTTCACCTCTATTCATTTTTGAAATCTGAAATGGCGTAAAAACATTCCAACATCCTCTCCATGATGCCAGTTTTTAATGTCTTGTTCAATAAATAAATTTTCCTGTACATTTGTGAGCCAGATGCTCTTGAGTTTGCGGAATCCCAGGGAGGGAGGCTAATGCCAAGACACAGCAGGACAAACCGTAGCTTCCGGTGCTGATACCAGATGCCAGACAAAGTTGTGAACTGCTCTGGGCCTCAGTTTCTTCACACATAAAATGAAGGTCTTGAGCGGGGCGGTCTGGATATTTCTTTTATATCCAGTCCCAAATTTCCATGTTTGCAATAATGCATTTGATCAAACATTTTTGAACCACTTCCTAGAAACTGCAAGTGCTGGGCCAAACATCAATAAAACATTGTGCTTTTCCTCAAGGAGCTTATGGTTTAGTGGAGGAAACAATATCAAAATTGCGAAAGGAGATTTAGATCTCCAAGGAGCACACAGAAGAAGCAACTGCGGGGCCTGGGGGAATCAGTTAAAGACTTCCTGAAGGAGGAAGCACCAGAACTGAGTCATTAAGGACACAAAGGAGTTCACCTGTTTAAAAAGAGAGGATGAGCAATCTAGACAGAGGAAATAGCATGTGCAAAGTCTTAGAGGCATAAAACAGCCAATTCAGTAGTAACAGAAGTACACAGAGTCAGGCATGGTACTAAGTGCAGGTGTGTGACGATGGATGAATTCAGGTTCATGCTAAGGAATGTGGACAAAGCCTTATATTCAAGGGTGAGTTCTTGAAGGATCTACCAAGGGAGTAAGGTGCTCTAATATGGCTACAAGCCAAATGGAACCAAATCTGGATTCTTCCTTCAGACAAGCATCTTTTGAATATTTAATAAGAGATCAGGATGAAAATCAAATAAATGTTGTAGGGTCAATACAATGTTCAAAAAAGTATGGCTGATAGAAGTACAGAAAATGGCAGAACCATTCAGCAGGCCACAAAATAGGAAAGGTCATCACTTTTGCCAATTTGATATGAAGAAACATACAATATAAGAATGAGACAGAACTTAGAGGTTTGTTGAGTCCAACAGTTTCATTTCAGAGAGAAGAAAACAGGCCTTGGAACGGGAAGTCATGATACCTTGGAGAACTCACATCTCTCTGGTCCATTTCCACCTTCCACCCCATGGGGTTTGTGAGTAAAAGCCCTCTTATCTGGCTAGTTAGTGCCTAAAGATAGTTATTTGGAAAAGTAGGGTAAAATAAACTCCAAAAATATACATACAATTTTGACATTTTATTTTAACTTAAAACATAGAGATGTGCATTCACTCTCTAGTCTTTCTATTCAGGGTCAATGTACTCCTTTGAGTATACAGATACATAGACCAGAGAACTCTGTCTTCTTTCTTTTTTTTTTTAATTTTTTTTTAAGCTGTCTTCTTTCTTGAACAATACTTCACCATAAGAATCATCTATCTTTAGGGTAAATACGTGTACCCGAATTTTTATAGCAGCAATGTCCACAATAGCCAAGTTATGGAAAGAACCTAGATGTCCATCAACAGATGAATGGATAAAGAAGATGTGGTATATATATACAATGGAATACTATGCAGCCATCAAAAGAAATGAAATCTTACCATTGGCAACGACATGGATGGAACTAGAGTGTATTATGCTTAGCGAAATAAGTCAACTGGAAAAAGACAACTATCACATGATCTCCCTGATATGAGGAAGTGGAGATGCAACGGGGGTGGGAGTTAAGGTGGTAGGAAAAGAAAAAATGAAACAAGATGGGATCGGGAGGGAGACAAACCAAAAGAGACTCTTAATGTCATAAAACAAACTGAGGGGGGTGGGGGAGAAAGGGGTTGGGAGATGGGGGTGGGGTTACATTATATGTTTAAATAAAGCTTAAATAAAAAGAAAAAAAATTTAAAAAAAGAATCATCTAAACTTGTGGTTGTGACTTCTTTGAAATAAAGCAAGAGGTTGAAGACACTTGCAAAGGAATCAAGCATGACATTCTCCTAAATTTTTATTATTTTTCTAATCCTTTAAAGTGGTTGGACACTTAATTCAACAGCAACTTCCTTTTTATCAACTCATTTTATCAATGATTTTCAAATCGTGCAGCTGGTTGTCCACAGAAACAATAACCCTTTTCTTAAAAATCATACTTTTGGTTTCCATGATCTTAAATTTCATAATACAAGTACAGTGGCATACACAGGTATGGAATAAGTACAACTGAGTCCTGGTGACCACACCACTCAGTCCTGGGACAGGAGCCGTGAGAGGCACTGGAGAGTGGTCCACTACCCAGGAATGAGCAGTAGATGTGGTGGGTCAACTATGTTTTGTGGAGAAATAATTTAATTCACGTGGGGGAACAGAGGAAGCAGAAATCAGTTAAGAGAGCTTCTGATGAATTCATTTCCTCTTTCCCTCACAGCTAAATGAGTTCATTAATCTGGGATATGATTCTGGGAAGATCAAGGTTGGATATATTCTAGTTTACCTGATGTCACTGTTCACATTTTTAAAAACTTGGGTGGCTCAGTCAGTTAGGAGTCTAACTCTTGATTTTGGTTCAGGTCATGATCTCAGAATTATGAGATCGAGCCCATGTCAGGCTCTGAGCTGGGCGTGAAGCCTGCTTAAGATTCTCTCTCTTGCCCTCTCCCTCTGCCCCTCTCCCCACCTAAAAACAAACAAACAGCCTGATTACCCAGTATCATTCTTCTAATGCTTGACACAACTCTCCTTCTATAATCCAACTAAGAAAAGAAGCTATCTTCCCACAGAGCCTGTGACTGTAAAGAAAAAGAACTCCATATACAGAAGGAGGACAGGGACTGATAAACAGAAGAAGGTTAAAAACGGGATTTTGTACTGCAAAGGATTCACTGTTGATTCACTTAAGTTCCCTATGTTTTTTTGTCTTTTTTTAGATGAGCGTCTTAGATAACAAAGTCATACTTTCTTCTGACCGATTAGTGCCCCGTCAATATCTCTGCTTTATTCAAACACAATATGAAACTGATAACATGAAAAATGTAGATTCTCTATCTGTGTGAACAATATACACCCATGAAATGATAACCTCACTCTCTACTGAAGACTCCCCAGTTATTCCCCTCTAATTGGAAAACAGAAAATGTGCTGGGTTTCCCCTTTAGCAGCACTAAATCCAAAAGAAGGCAGCAGATGGCATATATCTCCTGACTCTGAAAATCTATTCACATCTTTGAATTTCTCAGCTTAAAGGCAATACTGAAAAATGGTATGTTTCCATCAACACAGGAAATGAGGTGACAGAGCATGCTAGGATCAAGAGGCAGACGCTCAAGAGAGAGGCTGATAGTGGATAATTTGGCCTGAGACTAAAAGATCAGCTTTTAGGAAGGGTGTCATCATCATCCCATAAATAAGAATTTGACAATTTAAAGTCAAACCGGAAAGCAGAGGCTCTCTCAACAATACACTTTTTCATGTTTGCAATAATTTAGGTTGAAAGAATCCATATATGTTGTGAATTCTGCCAAATAGCTCTAGGGCAGAAATGGGGTTTGGTTGGGCAATGTATGACAAATGTTAGGAGAAGCAAGAGGGACAATTCTTGATTCTAGTTTACCCTAGGAAACTGATGACAGGGATGAAACTACTTCAAATTTGTTAAAGATCTAGAGGATAACATGGTCTCTGGATTCATTTAACCAAGATTTTTAGATGACTACCACGCCAGGTCTGTGCTTAGGTACCAAAAGTACAAAGAAAGTAGTAATAGCTGGCTGCTTTAAAGACTCATCAGTGCTACATTCCAGGATAGGGGTTTATTAGGTACCACATCGTTTAATTCTTCTAACAATTCTTGGAAGTACATGCTATTATTATGTCCATTTAACAGATGAGAACACTGAAACCTGAAGATTTTTGTGGGGTCACAAAATTAGCAAGGAATAGAGCCTGAACTAGAGCTCAAATAATGTTAAGCCAAAGACAGGCTGGATAATCTCTATTAAATATCACTACCAAGATAAAATCTTGTGCTCAAAAAGCTTTCTATTTACCAAATGGAGGATAAGTAGGACTTGGCTAGGTAGAGAGAACCAAGAAAGCCACTACTTGGCAAAGACAATAGTTAATGTGTTAATATGATATTTCCAACCTTATTATGTCAAGGAGTCTTACTAGGACATGAATGGATCTCATAGTAGAACTATGTGAACAATAAGGAAATCACAGAGAGCAATGAAAAGTACATTGATTACATGCTTTTGAAAAAAGTGGTTCAATTTCTGAGTACCTAACTATTCTCCTTCCCATCAGTTATTGTGAGATAGAATAGGCACCATCTAGTATTTTTCTTCTAAGAGTTTTTTACCAGGGACACTTCCTTCCATTGAGGAAGCAACAAATTAGAATGGAAATAACAAACAGCTAGGAGCCAAGAGACTGAAGACAAATGTTGGAGACCCAACTGTGCCATTTATATACTTTATAACAACGGAGAATGTCACTTGGCTTCTAGAAACCTTGAGACTTCCTTACCTGTAAAATGAGAATTATGCAGTCTTTTCAAAATGTGTCCTATGGATCTGCTAAAAGGTCCTAAAAATGCACCAATAAATTAAGACACCAACCTCTGGAAAAAAGTAGTAACAGTGTCCTCCTCAAAGACTTGTTATGAGACTCACTGAAGTCAGTGGAGGATGGTCCAGCCATTCACAAACACTCAATATTTACTAAGTCAGGTGATACAATACTGAACAACAAAGAAAAGGTCCCTATAATGATGAATCTTATGTGGGAGTCTGCAAATAAATTAATAGGATAATTTTAAAAGGTGATAAACACTAGGAAGAGAATAAAACTGGGTAATGTTTTAAGAGTGATGGAGAAGATGGTGCTGCTTTTTAAAATTGGTCAGGAAAAGTCTCTCTGAGGAAGTGGCATGTGAGCTGAGACATGAGTGATGCAAAAGACCTGGCTGTGAAAAGATCGAGAAGCATCCAGTCTATGTAAAGCAAGCATTAAGTGCAAAGTTTCTGGGGTGAAAACCAGACTCCCAGAAACAAAAATAAAGGCATCAGGGCAAACTGACCAAGAGGAGTTGGGTAGGGAGGAGGAATAAGAGAAGAATGGAGCCCATTCCACTCAGGCAAAGCACACTCTGGGTCATACCCTAGTGGAATGGACACCAGGCGAGGGCTCTGAGCAAACGTGTGACATAATGTGATTCAAAATCAAAAATCCACTCAGATTCTGGGGAAATGAGAGGAGATGGGCAGACAAAAGTACAAACTAGGATACTGTCCAGAAAGAAAGCCTATGTGGTCTGAGGTTTTGGTACCTGGGAATTTTGTAGTGCCATTTACTGAAATGGGAAACAGAGTTCTACATTTACCATGTTAAATTCAAAATATTTCTTAAACATCATAAAGATATTTAAGTGGAATATGCTACTCCGGGGCTCAGAAGAGAGGTGACAGCTGGTTATATAAATTTAGGAGCTCCATACAAATAGAATGTGGTATAAGTGCCTTTTTAGGTAATTCTAATGATGAAGAGAAAAAAAAAATGGGAAGAAATATGGGGAAAAAGCAGACCGTTAATTTTAGTAAAGCTCTTAGATTAATTCTGTCAAATATATTCTTGTCATATAGCATTATTGCAATTGTCCCTTTCATCTTTACCTGTGTTTTATTTATATTTCTCCAAATTTAAAAAAAATGAATTTATGGCTCCTTAAAAAAAATGTATCATGTACTAAGAATTTCTATGCATTGCAATAGTATTTAGTTTGCTTTGCATCTCACTCATACAACAAAGTAATAATTAGCCACTACTGATTACACATCTGTGGTTTGATCTTGAGTTTGGTCAAATAATTATTGAGGAATCAATCAATTTAAATTGAGTTAATCAATTTAAGTTTAAAAAATTTTCTTTGTGGAACCACCAGGCATATGAAGAAAGAAAGAAAGGAAAGAGGGAAGGAGGGAAGGAAGGGAAAGGGAGGGAGGAAGAAGGAAGGAAGGAAGAGAGGGGAAGGGAGGGATGGGGGAGGGGAGGGAACATATATCACCACTTTCTGATACAGTCTCACTGTACTTTTCAAAGTGAAGTAGGTATCCCCCTGGAGATAGTGGTGATATATTCCAGAAACATCAGAAATCGCAGAATAACCGAAGGAGGACTAAGAGAAGAAGCTTTTTCTTTGGAAAATGGGGAAGGAAAAAATGTTTTCTATTAAAACAAACATAGGTAGAGGGTAAGGAGATGGGCAAAATGGGTGAAGGGCAGTGCCGGATACAGGCTAACAGGAAATGAATGTGTCACGGGGATGAGAGCTATGGGGCGGGATTGTACCAGCAATGTACGAAGACTGATGGTGG
The DNA here is from genome assembly GCA_003697995.1 of Taxidea taxus jeffersonii. Lineage (NCBI taxonomy): Eukaryota > Metazoa > Chordata > Mammalia > Carnivora > Mustelidae > Taxidea > Taxidea taxus. The sequence continues at coordinate 7,568 of RCUC01148117.1, forward strand.
CTGCGCTTGTGGTGAACAGAGCATACTGTATACAACTGTCCAATCCCTACATTGTACATCTGAAGCACTCGTGTGCCAGCTATACTTCATCCAAAAAAGGGGGGGGGCGATCGTGAAGTGGAAGGCAAGCTTTCATTAGTTAAGAGAAAACATACTGCTTCCCAAAACTACAGAACTGGTAGCACCCACTTTGGCTTATGCTGCCAGACCTCTGGAGGCACAAGTTCTCTGTCCTTTGCTGCTAAAGGGACTCTGGTGGAAAAGTCTGAGGGGCACTGGCTTCGTTTTCCCCTGGGCCGTGGGGAGGGTAGTTTTCACTCAACATTGCAGAGGGATAGGGGTAATTCATTCAAACTTCTCCACATCAGACCCGAAGAACAAAGTTTTGCAAGTTGGAACATTCCAAGTCAAAACATCAGAAACAGCTCACAAGGCCAAGCTTATCAAGTATGCCTTTCTTGTCATCAGAAGAGATAAGGACAAAGAGAAAACAGGGTCTGAGCTCCAGCTCTTTCCTGGAAGCTCTCTGTTGCACTTTCTGATAGGCAAGTTTGCTCCTAATTATTATTCAGACTAAGAAGTCCTCAAAGGCTGGCCATTTAGAAGAGAAGCCCAGACACCCACTTCAAATATGTCATGCTGTCAGGTGGCTCGCAGGGCTGAGCTGTGCCTCTTCTCTTGGCCTATCCCTAGCTCTGGGCCTCATCCCTCCTCACTCACCAGAGCAAGGAAACAAACAGCAGACATGAAAGAGGAGCCAGGGGTAGAAGAAAGGATTAACTTGGCTTTTTTCCGTGAGTTTGAAGGATGAGCCTCAGAATCTGTTGCCTTTTTCCCCACTCTGGGCTTCAGCAGGACTGGAGGGAACGGGCATGTGCCCAGGCTTTATTTCTTTTCGACAAAGTCCTACAAAGGCTATCTCATAGCCTTACCCCATGGACTCAAATACAAATAGCAATGTCTTGGCCGGAAATCACAGAGCAGAAAAGGCTACAGTGAACAGATGTTATCAAATAAAACAAAAAACATTTAAAGGCTTTTAAATAACAGTTTCCCACTCCTGGGTCACACTCTGTGGTTTCTGCTCAGCACACACGGCAGGCTGGAGTCTTCCTTCCTGCTAACCAGTGGCTCTATGAGATCATTCTTCTCAAAAATATTATTTTTTTTCTTCCCTTGGACCTCAGGTACATAGCCTTGGATTAATCATAATACAATACTGTCACTGGGAAATGCATGGTCTTCTTTTACTTTTATTTATTCATTTATTTGTCACTTAGAAATGAATATACAAGTGTATATATGTATAGGGAGAGTTTTACTATATGCACATTCTTAAATAATATATTGTTTAGGTTTATTTTTAAACATTAAAAAAAGTATACCATTCTATGCGTGACTTCCAGAATTCGTGGTTTTATTCATCATTACGTTACTGACACGCATTTACATGGTTGCATATTGTTATAGTCCATTCAATTTTACTGCTACATATCTTACTGTATAAATACAACCTATTTGTTTTTCCATTTTTTTCTCAATGCTCATTAGGTTGCCTGCAGGTTTTTGTGATCATGAACACAGCTACTATAAACATTCTCTCAATAGATACTTTTTGCAGAACCACCAGGTGAAACTCTTTAGAAGTAAGAAGACTGGTATAAGCCATCAGCCTTCTCTTTACTGGATCCCATCTTTGAATTCGCTAGGCCAGAGGACACTGAATCAGCACAGAAGTGGATTCATTCAACCAGTTTCATACTGTTCCCAAGACAAAACACTAAGTATAACTAGCATTTGTAAATTCATGTTAAATGCCTACTACACATAGACAAAATGAAAATTTGGTCTCAAATATATGTCTCAACTTACTGAAAAAAAGTGGCTTCCCCCAGACATGCCCCAGTAATATATATCATGGTGTGTGCCCCATGAGATCACATGCAAATTTAAAACAGATTACTAATACATGCAGACCAGCACCTTGAGAGTGATGAAATATGAGTCAGCTCCTACTTAGTTCAGGGACAAAGTGGTCCCTGAACAAATTGATCTTATTTAATAGCTTTATACAACTGATAAACACAATAGATTTAAACACCTGCGTAATACACATACACACACATATATACATATGCATATGTAGTGTTCAGATGCAAATGCTTCACTGAATATATTTCTTCTCTTTGAGTCTTTTAAAAATTAAGATCGCATTGAGTTGGGGGAAGTCAGTCACATATTGTAGCACAGTAGTAGGGTAGAAGTGATAGTAATGGTAGCACCAGCTAATACTTCATGAGTGTTTACTACTTCCCAGGCATTGTTCCTGTCTGCGATTTACATGAATTTACTAATTCAATAAACAAACCAGCCCCGTGGAGTTGTCCCTTGTCTCCATTTGCAGTCGAGGACACTGAGGCACAGAAAAGTTAAACACACGGCTGTGTTTAAAAGTTAAGCCTCATGACTGTACAGCTAGTACACAGATGCGATTTAAGCCCAGAAAATTTGACTCCAGAAGCACATGCTTCTACCTACTACATCCAGATACCATAAAAGCAGTATCGTCTACTGTAGTCTGAAGGTTCTAGTTCCCATACTGGACTAGACTTGCCCTGAGGCCATGGATAAATCATTCACCTTCTGTAGGTCTAATTTTATCATCTAAAAAACAACAGAGATGGCCCCTATGATCCTCAATACCCCTGCAAGCTGTCTTATTCTATGCATTCAAGTCCCTGGTACAGTTCATCTCTGATTATCAGTTCTCTCCCTTGGACCTAACAGAATGAACCCTTGAATATTCAGAGCCATGTCAAGACAAGCATGTGTAATCGAAGTGGTCTTAGTTCATCCAGGCTTCTGTAACACATACCATAGATTTGAATGCTTATAAACAATAGAAATTTATTCCTCAGAGTTCTGGAGGCTAGAAACTCAAGATCAGGGTGCCAGCTGGGTCAGGTGAGGGCCCTCTTCCTGGTTGCAATTTCTCACTCTATCCTCATGTGGCAGAGGGAGTTAGGGAGCTCTGTATGATCTCTTATAAGAACATCAATTCCATTCATGAGGGCTCCACTCTCATGACTTGAGCACCCTGCAAAGTCCCCACCCCCTAATATCATCACATTGGAGGTAGAATTTCAATATAGGAATGGTGGGGGAAAGATTCAGACCATAGCCAATATCCACAGCACACTGCACCATGTGGGGTTATCACCACTCCTAACACCTAAAAGATTTCCTTACCAAGAGACACCTACTACAAAGGACAATATATAGTTGGGACCCAGAAGAAAGGAGACTGGAGTGCAAACTTAAATTTGGTAGCCCCTTCCTTAATGACGAGGGGTGGTATAGGGTAGAAAAGCCATTTAAGCACTGTAGCTTCCCAAGAGATCTGGAAAACGAACCCTAGTGTTAGAATGTGTGTCTGGAGGATACTGTTTTAACCCATCCACAGATCTTGGAAGCCACATGAATGCTGTATGTAGCACAGTCAGTATTTAGAACTCAGTGGTATTTAGAACTCAATTCCATAGGCATATTTACACAGAGTGGCTACTGAAAGCTCCCAGCTGCAGGATCCTGAAGCCGCAAGCCGTATTTATGTGCAGGGTTGCTAATCCCTAGTCCCAGCTCTGCTCAAGTCTATAGAAACACTTCATCTCTGTAGACAAGTCCTTGTAAATCTCTCCTTGTCAAAGGATTTAGTTCACTGATTGTCAGCCATGAGCTACTTCATAAAACAACTCACAGAGGAATAGAGCCTCCTGCTCTGCCTTTGGCAGGGAGCTTGTTACACTAGATAACCTTTTAATGACTGTATTCCATTTTAACTCAGCTCCTGAGAGGGAAAGGAAAAAGAAAGAAAAGATCCTCCTTAATGCTCTGCTTTTTTCATATTGCATCAACTGAAGCAAATTAGAAAAGATGGATAGAGGTTGCTTTTGCCTCTGGAATCCCAGGGCCTTATAACATAAAAATGGGCCAGTTGTTCATTGAAGTGGTGACGTTTCAGGGCTAAAGGAGCGATTGAAATATGCAAAGACAAAGTTTCTAAACTTAAAGTGACACCAAATCCATAGCAATGTTATTTTTAACACCTGTTTCTGGCTGAAATGTTACTTTTTAATTCTCTGTCATACTTTGCAGTGATTGTCCCCATTTCAATAAATTAAAATTAATATTCAGGGAAAGAATACTGATTTAAGGGAGCAAAGAAGTATATGACTGAGCATATTAAAAAAAAATCTAAGGAGATTTTATGTCTACTCCCTGATGAATTAAGAAATTACAGGGGGACTACTCTCTCAGAGGAAAACCCTGAAAACAACTACGATTACTGATGGCATTCTGCACAGAGTGGGGTAAAGTATTTCACTCTGATACTGGCTAGAGACAGGATTTCTATAAAAGTCAAATCAGAATTCTGAAAACTCTAGCAAGAAAGTCTCTTAAATTAGAGATGTGAGGTTCTGTAACAGGAAATACTTCCCCACATTAATAATGCTGAAATTTCAAAATTCTAGATGCAAGGTACCTTGAGTGAGGGATAACTACATGACATCTACATAGCATGGTCCTAGTTATAACATGCAAAGTTATGCTAAATTGGACCAAATCTTACATGCCGAAGACCTCATCGATGACCTCCACTTATTAACCTACTTATTAACCATATCTCTCCATTCCTCAATAAAATGTAGAGACAGAAGACCTCCCCACATCTATAACTGAAGGCTAGCAGACTCCTCTCCAGGACAGTGCTCGCTGTGGCCCCACTACTAGAGATGAGCACTCACCAGGAGTCAGCTGTGTTCATCTCCAAACTGATTTTTTTTTTAAATTCTAAGAGTTTGGGGGTTTTTTAAATTTCAGCTTTATTGAGGTATAATTGACATATATGATTTTAAGATATTTAAAGTGCACATCATGGGGATTTGATATACATATACATTTCCGAACTGGTTTATGGCAGTTTGTACCTGTTAGCATCATTGGATAATTTAATTAAGAACAGTGTATACTGGGGCACCTGGGTGGCTCAGTGGGTTAAAGCCTCTGCCTTTGGCTCAAGTCATGATCCCGGGGTCCTGGGATTGGGCCCCACATCGGGCTCTCTGCTCAGCAGGGAGCCTGCTTCTTCCTCTCTCTCTCTCTCTGCCTACCTCTCTGCCTACTTGTGATCTCTATCTGTCAAATAAATAAAATATTTAAAAAAGAACAGTGTATACTGATACAATTAATTAAATAAAAAAAGAAGCTGTTCCTATGAAAAATAAATTGAATATCTGGAAAAATTTGATAAGGTGGAATCATCAAAAAACAATCGATAGGTAAAAGCCTATGTTATTGGCCCCCCATGAACATGCCCTCTCCATTTATACAAACCACCATGAAAATAATTGGGGAAGGAATCTACTAAGAATCTTCTGCACTCAATTTACTTCTCGCATATCCTGAGCAGTGGTCAGCAAACTTTTTCTCTAAAGAGCCAGAAAATAAATATTTTAGGCTTTGTAAGCTATATGATCTGTCACAACTATTCCACTCTGTCACTAAAGCACGAAATCAGTCATAGGCAATAGCTATATAACTGAGTATAGCTATGTTCCAATGAAAGTGTATTTATGAACACTAAAGTTTGCATTCCATATCTTTTTACATATTACAAAATATTATTCTTCAATTTTTTCAACCATTGAAAAAAATGTAAAAACCATCCTTAGCTTGAGGCCACATGAAAACAGATGGTAAGCCAGATTTGGCTCGGGCCACAGCTTGCCAACCCCTGATCTTGAGTCCTCACTCCATTTTAGAGAAGAAAAAAAACTCAAATCATATAAGATGCATTTGGGGCATGGTTTATGTAAGAAGGAAGCTGTAGAGTTTCACTCAGCCAGCCCTATTCAGAGAAAATGTCTGATCCGTGCATCAAAATATTAATGGATGGGGCGCCTGGGTGGCTCAGTGGGTTAATGCCTCTGCCTTCGGCTCAGGTCATGATCTCAGGGTCCTGGGATCGAGCCCCACATCGGGCTCTCTGCTCAGCAGGGAACCTGCTTCCTCCTTTCCTTCTGCCTGCCTCTCTGCCTACTTGTGATCTCTGTCTGTCAAATAAATAAATAAAACCTTTAAAAAAATATTAATGGACAATTGTATCCTGTAAGTTAAAATAGAATGATTAAGGGGTGTGTTCCTACTTTTAAGATTTTCTATTTTGTCCCCATTTATAATTAATTGTCTAATGTCTGAGATCAGGCAGTCAGAGATCAGGTCTTTTTCCCTGCTGAACTCACAAGCACGGCCAAGTGCTATCAAGGTAGTTGTTAGATAAGTATTTTCTTCAATAAATATATATATCAGGTTATTATTGAGCAACTCCATGCTAGGCCCTCTTCGTGGCTCTATGGATACCATCGTGAATGATACAGGCATTGTCTTTGTTTTCATGGACTTACATTTGACTGGCAAGATATACATAATATGCAATTATATATTTCTTCAGTAAATAGATGTGCAATCACCATAAAGCCAATATTTTAAAAAATCAACAGCTCATTATGACAAACCCTTTCCCAAAAATACCAACAAGTTACTAGAAATTAGCTTTATATTCTAGACATCAAAGCACTCAGTTGTCCTTTTCTGATGGAGTGAGTCAATCAATACTCCAAAGGTATTGGTGGGTGCCCTCACCCAAACAGAGAGAGATTACTACTATACTACTACCATCTCTGAGGAGCAGTAGTAGGCTCAATGAAACACCTGTGCGTCTCTGGCTCTGTGGGAGGCTGACAATGTCCCCCTCCCACAAGAAGTCCATGTCCGAATCCCAGAACCGGAGTACGTTACCTTCTGTGGCAAGGGACTTACTGATGTGATTATGGCTAAAGAACTGAAATAGGGAGCTTATCCTGGATTGTCCAGGTGGGCCCTATCTAATCACGTGAGCCCTTAAAAGTGGAGGAATCTTCTCAGCTGAAGTCAAAGGAGTGCTCCAGAAGAAAAGGCAAGAGGGATCCAAAGTGTTAGAAAGAGCTCAACCTGCCATTGGTAGTTAGAAAGCAGGAGGGGGCATGAAGCAAGGTATGGGGAGTTCTCAAATATCTTGGAGTGGACTTGAGCTGCAAGCCAGTGAGCAAACAGGGAGCTCAGTCCTACAACTGAAAGGAACTGAATTCAGCCAACAACCTGAATGAGCCAGTAAACAGGCTATCTCTTAGCACATCCAGAAAGGAATGCAGCCTGCTAACCTTGATTTTGGCATTTGGAGTCTAAACAGAAACCCAGCTGGGTCTGCCAGACTTCTGCCCTACAGAAACAGTAGGTAATAAATCTATGTTGTTTTAAGCCACTAAACTTGTGGTTATCTGTTACAGTAGCAATTTCAAACTAATACAGGCTCTCCCTAAGAATGGCTTTGAATATCACTGCCCCTTCTGTGGAGAAAGGTGTTGATGCCAAGAAAACCAGTCCCCAGTGCCAGGTAATCCATTTAGAAATCTCTCTAATGATAGTATTTTTTAAAAGAAACTTGTAATGCTAATTACCACCTAATTATTTTTCAAACAGGGTGTAATCATGGGCAATATTTCCAGAACATGCAATACAATTAAAGTTACAAAGTCACTTGGATTACCTGAGCAAAGCAAGTAGATGATAAATATCACCTTGCCGAGTCAAGATTCACACTTAGACTAATAATGGATTAATCTGTATGTAAATCATACAGCCCAGTTACAACTTGTGTTTGACATTCTGTCTGCTTTTGAGGGCGGGGGGAGCATACTTTCCTGAGAGTAAGAACTGTTGGTCTCACATAGCTGAAAAACCACTCACTATAATTCCCCATGTTTCTGACTGTATCACCATGTGCGTGACCCTCCACGTATGTCGACCTGCTTGTCTGATTTAATAGTATTACAAGAAGATATCCGAAAACAGCAGCTTCAGTGGAGGATATAAAGGGTGTTTGCTTGCCTCGTCCCGAAGGAGAACTGCAAGGCTCTCCTCTCTACAGGACCTCTCGTTTTTTTCTTTTTCCATCATGGAGCCGACTGAAGGGGAGCTAACCCAGTCATTGCTCAGAGTGTTGAGAGTTTGGGGCAGAGATGAATGGCAAGCCAGGATTTGGTAAGTGGAAGATAAGATATGCAGGATACCGTGTGGGACAGGACCCAAAAGGAAAAGAATAGAGTGCCACTTTGACATCGAAAGCCATCTCCAAACCTCTGGAAGGGATACAGAAGCCGCGGTTAGGAAAAGATCAGCTTGTTTTCTTGTCTGTTTCTTCATCTGTGGGTGTCTGTAGGGAGAGAACTACCTCAGGGGCTGCTGTGACTTTATAAAGGAAGTGCTCAAAGCCTGCTCCCAAAGGCAGAGATGAGCAATACTGGTGCTGAACCACCTTCCAAAACTACAGAAGAGGTGAAGCTTTTGTCCAGCATATTCTCTCTGCCTGAACTACTGAGTCAGGGGTGTGCGGGAGTCAGCTCTGACAGGCTCCCATAGACCGACTCTTAGCATCTCTTCCTCACTCTGCTCAATGCTAGTCCATTGGTAGTTTGATACCGGCCAAGGAGAGAGTACTGACATCGTGGAGATCTACAGTCCTTACAAATGAGTGTTCAGAAAACCCGCGGTCAAAGAGGAACAGTATCACACTTGAACTGACCAAACGGTAAGTAGCCATCATCAGGGGCCTGATGTGCTCCCTGAGGTTGGAAGCAGAGGGCTGGTCCCCGATGCAGGCCTGAGAAAGCGAAGCAGCCCGCAGTGATATGGGTGGCATACTCGACTGGCTGGTGTGACCAGATGGCACCACTCATGGGAGAACACCAGCTGGAGGGTGCCCTTGGTCTCATCCAACAGAACTGCCTAAAAGGGCAGAGGAAGCACTGAAAAGGTGGCAGGGGCTGGATTACTAAGGGCTGCAGAAGCCCTCAGAGTAGTAGGAGTAGGAGATGTAGGCTCCTCAGTCAGAAGAGCCGTGGAGCAAGGTCCCCAGGATGAGAATCTCTGAAACAAACTGTACGACTGCCCTAGAGAAAGAATCAACTTGAAGGAGCTGCCACACCAAGAAGAGAGAAACCAGCTTAAGACAGACTAGTCCAAGTATGACCTTTCCTATCCCTTTTTCATTCTTCTCTCTCACACCATTCTGACCTTAGGAGCTGTCAGCAGCGAGCTAGCAAGTTGAGGAGAAAGAAAAAGTGCAAAGCAGAAGCAATGAAAAGACATAAGCCATATCCCCTGCCTGCTGCCAGCCTGAGGCAGCCCCAAATATCAAGAGGCAGAGAACTTGACATAAAATCTCCCTTATTTAACACCTTCCAGTTGGCATTCTAATTTCTGTGTTCAAGTCTTGTTTGAAACTTAAGCAACCTGAGGACTTTCTATTACCTAAGAGGGACAAAAGGCATAAGGAGGCAGGGAAGCTTTCCCACACTGAATATTATTTCAAAGAGACTATGGGAGACACAAAAAAATAACTTTAAAAAACTGTACTTGTGTTACATCATCATTTGTCTTGTTCAAAGACCAATTATATCAAATTTGGGAAAACCTGTGCCCACCTAAACATATATTTTTGCAAAATAAGAAAGAAATAAAATATATTTAAAGGAATTATACTTTCCCTACTGAGAACAAGAATTTTTATTTGGGGAAGAGATTATCAACTATATTTTAGTGCAAGGTGACAAAGCTAGCAGTGATCCAAAAATGATCTTGGAAAATCAAATATCTTGAGCTAGCACTACAGAAGACGAAAAACATTCCTAACAATCCCTAATGTACTCACCAGAAGAAGAATGGACTCTTCCGAATCACTAAGATTTATGTGCAACAATGAAGCAGGAAAATGCAAAGTGAAAGAGAACTCCCCATCAGGTCACACTAAGGAAACAGCAAGAATTAATTGCTCAAGAGCTGGAGAATATAGTACAAATGAAATACAATAAGCAAATTCTTACCAGTTGGATTAAGTAGACATTTTTAAATATGATTAAAACTAATGATCAAAACTGCAGCGGGAAGGCTTCCCCCTTTTCCAAAGGGTAGAAAATAGCAGGATATGTTTTTCAAAATAATATAGAGAAAGCTCTCAAGGGAAGACTAAAGCCAGAGGCTTCAAAGAGAAAAATCTATATCCCCTGCTGCAATATACTTAGTGAAGTGAAGAACCAGAAGAGACAAAAATGGCAAAATTGGAGCTGGAATAGTGAAAATCAAAAAGCCAGCGAGAGGTGTGCAGGTACAGAGTGATAACAGAAGAAGGATGGCTCACAACCGAGAGACACCACCTACAGGGGCTTAAAATCAGCAAGATCAGAGAGACAGATGGTGGATGGGGAGCTGGTGAGGAAAAGAGTCACAGGAGAGATAGCAAAGGGAACCACATGCAAGCCCTGAAAATAAGAAAAGGTAACCTACAAGGAACTCGAAAAGGACACAAAGATAAATGAGGCATGTTCTTGCCACCAAGATGCTTTTAATCTTGAAGTTGAAATCTATATACAATTACCTGTATTAAAAAGCAGGACCAGATACTTAATACAGGAAGACAAACAAGGAAACCATGAATTGAAAAAGTAGCCTTTTACATGAACCTTGAGATGTATGGGGTTTGGGTTGGAGCAGAATTTAAGCAGGAATGCTTGGATGAAAGGTTTTCTGGAGGTGGGAGCATCATGGACAAGGCAGAAAATTGTAGAAGAACCATGAGAGGTCTAAAGTACCTAGAGCTAACCCCAAACACATAAGAAAAAAATGTTGTCTGGCCAGTTAGTAATTTTATTTTTTTTTTTCAGTTAGTAATTTTAAAAATAGCTGATAAATTAAGTAGAAAGTAGACTGACCCCATTATTGAATAGGAGCAGAGTTCCTAAGCTATGGGGATTAATTACTAAAATCTAGCAGAATGTTGAAAGCATCTACCAAGACCACAAGAAATAGAAATTCCTGAAGCCCATCCAAGGAGATTCTTAAATTCAGTTAATTTTAGGGTAAGTCCTAATGCAACTAGTTAATGAGCCTGAGTATGTGGGAACCATGGAAGATTTTGGACGGAAGCTGGGTACGCTCTTGACCGTACTTCTGAATGGACAAAAATGAAAGAAAAAAGTGCAACAAAACAATATTCCTGTGGTAAATTAGACCATTATGTTCAATTCTTCACAGCCTCCTGTCATAAGACCTTGAAGTGCCCAACAGTGAGCAGACTGTATTGCTCCACTCCACTGACACTGGATTTGACCAAAGGAATGTGGATGGAAGAGCAACATCTAGTTCTGAACTAAGGCCTTATAAGGTTGTTTTGTTCTCTTTAGCACCTGCCTTCGATCCTAAGAATATGGTCCTTTGGGCTGACTCTGGAACACACAGAATGAACACAAATCCAACCTGGAACCAAATCTAGCCAACCAGCAGCCCAAAGAGGAAATGTCTCAGCTAACCTGTGGACCTATGAATAAGAGAAACAAATGTTTACTGTTGCAAGTCATTGAGTTTTGAGTTTAGTTTGTTACACGTTATTACAGCAATGGCTGAGTAATATAACAAATTAAATCCAAGACTGTGCTTCATCCTAAATTAAATTCCCATCCCAAGTTATGCAGTTACTCTATTCAAAATAGCTCCTTAAATGTCACAGAGAAATCAAAAGGCAATATAAAGACCCTCCAATATCAACAATATTAACAAACAAAAAATCAATTATGACCTGTACCTACTATCAAATTTAAAGGAAGAAATTTAAATTAAAAAATTAAATTCTTCATTTCTTATCAATTAAAATCTATAGTATTTCCAAAGGCTAAAGACTTTAAAGCCCAAACTTATTTCTGCTTAATCTCATCCAGAAGTGTCTCAAAATAGTTGCAATTCCTTCAACAAATGTAGCCTGATGTCTTCCAATGGAATGGTATCCATAAAAACTTCTGAAATTGAACCTACTCAATCTCAAGTTCTCATGAGTCCAAATTACATTCCCACATTAAATACAACACAAGTCAACCCCAGGCCCTAGCAGTTACAAACTGACATTCCCCAAACAAGTACTTGGAGCAATCTAATCTCATGCCACTGTTGACAAAGACCAGAACAGAGTCTCAGGGGTGTCTCAGAAAAGGAGGAAGGACAGAGATGATCCTTTGCTTTCAACCTCATTGGGATGCCAGTTATCTATTGTCATTTTTAGATTTCTACATTTGACCCTACACTCAAATATGAGAAACCACGCATTAAGATGTTGACAATAATCCTTTGGTCATCACATGGTGGGGGGGGATGATGTTCTCTCAGAGAATAATATTTGAGATATTCACATCTTCTTGCAAAATTTAAGAATTTGTAATGGTATCAATCCTTTGCCATTAGAGATGTTTACTCTCTTATTCAGTAGATATGAGTCCTCTTCATTTCTATTTCTTCTTTGAACCCTAGGTCCCAAGCACCTCTGTGGTAATTGAGAGTGAGATCTGTCAAGTGAGTTAGCCTTGAAAACAGATGCTTCTTGTCCTATCCCAAAGGTTTTGGGATTGTTTGAGCCCATGAAACCTGTTTCCTCGTCTCCACATTTTTTGCTGCAGAATCCCCTTCACAGATTCCTGAACCAAAGCCTGCTCTCAGTGAGCCCAGTGAAAACCAAACCTCTGCCATCAGTCTTTTCAGAAGCCTAGACTTTGCTTGGTGTTTTAATGTCTACACCATGAATAACCATTTCAGTGACACCAGGAATATTTTCATAGATCACATCTTTCCTCACAGCATTAGGATACACCTCTGGTCTACTTCCTCTTTTATTTCCCTATTCCTTCAAGAAAATTCAGTTGTGTTTTTAACAGCTTATCTTGCTTCTTAGGTTGCTCTCTTTCCTTCTCTACTGAGTCTGGGGCAACCACTCTGTCCAAAGAGAAATATTTTTGAAGTCTAAGGAACTACAGCCCTACCTGGTGCTTTTCAACTGGCTTAGGAGGGTTGGGACTTTCTGTATTTATTTTTACATCACTTCCCATGCATTAAGTTTTTAAGATATTTAAATCATTTGGGAAACTAGAAAATGAGTGAGTACCCCACAGATGAGAGGAATATGGAAAAGGCAAAAGGAAAGTGATGAAAACTTAAGAATTCTTAGACATTCATATGCTATATGTGTGAGAGAATTTTGGCTTTGAGGGTGAGAATAGAATAACAACTATATATTTTAAAACATAACAATCAAATATGATAATATACATAACAGTGCTTTGTATAGTCAGAATAAAAGACTCTTATTAGTAGTCATCACCATTTTATAAGACACCACTAATGATTGTATTTAAGGAAAGATATTGGCAGAAGTGCTTGCATCATGAAAACTTTCAGGATGAGAAAGCCTGTCCTCTTCAAGGCTGGCGAGAGTAAACTAGGGTTCATCTTAATGCCTAAGGCTCATCTTAATGCCTAAGGCTCATCTTAATGCTAAGGCAAACAAAGATACTTTGTCAAAGATAACACAAGGTTTTACCGTAGTGAAAGAGAAATATCACCAGATCCCTACCTCTGGCCTGAATTTAGTCAACAAAGAGCTGCCTCCTGGGTCCAAGACAGAGAAGAATAATGGTGGGTATCAGGTTGTCAGATCTCAAAGCCAAGTTGGATTCACCAGCTGCATCTGCACAAGGATCCTCCTGGTTGCTACCAAAAATAAATCAGACCCTCTGACTCCAAGGCTACTAGGACACGTGGGGTGGGGGCAGAGGTGGAAATGGTATTAGAGAGATTCATCATCATCCTCTTGAGTGCTATCCAGCTCCGGTTTGGATCATCCTCACTCATGCGCACAGCCAAAGTACGGTGTGAACCCCGGCAAATGTGAGCACGGACACTGTTAGGGCAAATCCTCAGGGTGCTCCATTGTCTCTGCTTTTGTTGATGGTGAAATGACTATCTGCCAGGGGATGAAACATCCAGAATGAACACCAGTAGGCCCTGGAGTGCCTGGAGATGATCCAGGGAGAACAAGTGTCCATCTCCAAAACCACATGGCTAGGGTCTGTTAGAAAGGCATGGCTAGCCTCCAGCCACCTCAGTGGGAGAACTGTATGTCACAACATGGCAGCGAGGCTGCCTGGGATCAGCAAATCCACCAGTCAGACCTTCCATCCAAGGATCCGCTACTCTGGTATTTGATAACTTTGTTTCTCCTTCTGATTGGGAAAATGTGACTGAGTTGTGTCCACACCCCACCACCCTTAAGCTCCCTGGCTAGATACCCCAATTTCCCCTTGCTAAACACTGCAGAACAATGGGGCATCTGTCTTAAGAAAATCAGTGCCAGGACTCCTTCACGAGAGAGCTGTGTCTCTCTATTTCACTTTTCCAGTGCTGTATACTCTCATCCAGGCCCCAGCCACCTGGCAAATACTGGTTAAGCTTCAGCAAACTCTTTGATGAACCACCACACTCAGTGTCTGCATAACGTGATTGGCAATACAGCTGTTTCCTAGTGCATCCACTCTATTGTTCTATCACCCTGTTATTTAATTCTTTGGTAATCTGTCTTGTGTTTATCTCACTGCACCACCTACATTTTACATCCCTTGAAATCAAATGATGCAGTGTTGTCATCTGCACTGAGGGTCTTGGTGGTGGTATTCAGCCACAGCACCTGGCATTTCTCTGCCTTTATCAGTCACTAATCTAAAATCTCCCTACCCCTCCACCTTCTCCCCTCCTCCTCCATCTTCTCCTTCTCCTCTTCTTCCTCCACCCTGTCCTCCTCCTCTTCCATCTTCTCCTTCTCCTCCACCTTCTTCTTCCTCTTCTTTCTCTTTGTCGTCTCCCTCTCTCTCACACACACAAAGAACAAAATAAAACACCCATAATTGTTGACGTATATAGTCTATGCCCCCATGAGTTTCCTGTATTATAGAAGAGATTAGCATAAATAAGAATTAGTCATAAATGGGTATGACCCTCAGCAGCTATAGCACATTAAACTCCCAGAAGGGTAACAGTCAATGGTTAGCTCAAAAACTGGGAAAATTCTGTTAACCACATAATACTCCACAGGAAGAAACAAGTGATGCCCAAAACTATTGTAAAAAGGAGCTCTCAGGGGCACCTGCATGGCTCGAGGGATCCGACTCTTGATCTCTGCGGGGATCGTGATCTCAGGGTTATGAGACAGAGCCCCATGCTGGGCTCCATGCTCAGCACAGTCTGCTTAGGATTCTCTCTCCCCCTCTCCCTTTCCTTCCCGCAACTTGTGTGCTCTCTAAATAAAGAACTGAATGAATGAATGACTAGAATCTTAAAAAAAAAAAAAAAAAAAAAAAAGGAGCTTTCATGAAAACCTTTCTCTCTTATCTAGCCTTCTCAGGACTCTAGCCCTCCCCATTGCCTCAACACCCTTCATAACAAAGTGACGGAGGTCTCCTGCATTTGTACTACTGGAATCCCACGGAATCAGGAGGTACTCCATTGTTCAGGACATCCCAAAACAGTCTTCCATACAGTCCTCAGCAACCAATCTGCCTAGAAGGAGTCAGGTTACCTAAATTTTATGTTATCAACAGGCTTGCGGAAAAACCTAAGGAAAGATGCAGAAAAGGGCGAGCTTATTGTAAAAGTTACTTAGAATATCAGGAGAGAGGAAAAGACATTATGCAAATATATGATCCTTCACAGCCATTCTCTCAAGAGAGCAATGATATTGGACCCCTCCCTAAGAATTCTGCTTGAAGAGGAAATCTTCCTATAATTAATATTAGACCTATGGGGCATCCAGCCTGTTAATACACTTCAGCATCTCAATCCATGTCTCTACTCTGATCCTTTGGTGGTTGCTGCCCAGAGTGCTGAACTGTGGATTCTCATACAAAGATCGGGTTCCACAGGCACTGCTATAAGAGATTAACAATGTCTGTCGCAGACAAAAAGTATGAAAGCATCAGCGTAGATGCCAAGGGTAGTTAGCCCTAAAACAGAGGTTCCAAACTAGAACTATCAATAAAGTGCCATGGAAAGTCTGAGGAAGGGTCATTAAAAATATTCCCAAAGGTGACCACATTTGAGCTAGGCCTTAAAGAGGGGTGGGATTTCAGTGTGTGAGTAAGAGGCACAATCTGGACAGCTGAAATGGGATAGCACAAGTAAAGACACAGAGGCAGAGAAATCAGGGGCTTTTGCATCTTTAAGAAACAGTACGTGGTCTCTTGCTGGTAGTAGGTCCAAGAATGCTGCCAAATTAGTGTCCAGGCCAATGATGTCCAATAGCAATATACTGGAGAAGACTGTGCTGAGCGAAATTTAAGTCAAGCAGAGACAGTCAGGTGTCATATGGTTTCACTTACCTGTGAGCATAAGGAATAACACGGAAGACATTGGATGAAGGAGAGAGGAAGTGAGCTGGGGGAAATCAGAGGGGGAGATGAACCATGAGAGACTGTGGACTCTGAGAAACAAACTGAGGGTTTTGGAGGGGCAGGAGTGGGTGGTTGGGAGGGCCTGGTGGTGGTTATTAAGGAGGGCACATATTGCATGGACACTGGGTGTGGTGCATAAACAATCAATCTTGGAGCTCTGAAAAAATAAAATTTAAGAAAAAACGAAAAGAAATTTAAGAAAAGAAACAAAAGAAATATAATGTAGCCACATGTGGAATTGAAATTTTTTTAGCTGCCACATTTTTAAAAAGTAAAACGTTTTAAATTAATTTCTCTTCTTTCAAAAGTGTTCCATTGTGGGCAAATCATTAGAGAACTCACAGCAAATGGAAAGGCCTTAGATTAATAAAAGTGATGCAGCAGCTGAATTATGCCAGCTTGCATGGCAGATACAAGGGGAACCATAAACTATGTGATAACAACAGTATCGTAAAAGGGAAAAAAATAAAAAAGGTATCCCCAGTGCTCTGGTTCTGATCGGACTTGTGGGTAATAGGAGATGAAAAGGAGAGGGCATCAAAGCTGTTAGCTTGCTCATAAGGAACATCAACAACTGTCTGTTTGGTCTCTTCTTACATGCAGAAGAAATATGGGGTTCATTTTTTTCTTGGAGAATCTGAGTTATTTCTTGTAAGAGAGGACCACTGAGGAGATTTTATAGTTGTTTAGATGGATTAAGTCTTTGTTATCTTTACATATGATCTCCATGTCTTTTTTTTTAATCTCTTTATTTTACAGTGGAACCTTTATGGTGAGGGCTATTATCTCCTAGTTCCTTCTCCCCAAAGCTTCTCTCTAACTCCCACCTCTGGTACAAAAATGGTACAGATCTGAAACCCCATGAGGAAGTCAGCTAAACTGTAACTTGGAGATTAAGAGAGAGTCAGAGTGCTACATGTGGGAAGCTACCAGAGAAAGAACACGAGCTTCAGAATTAGTCTAAACTGAGTCTGAATCTTGATTCTGCCTGTTGTTGGTTGTGAACATTTGAGCAGGTTCCTAAAGCCTTATTAGCCCGTTTCATGATCTCTCAAGTGGGTAGGATAATGCCTGTCTTTTGGAGTTCTTGTGAGGATTTTGAGATAATGTATGTAAAGCCCCTACACAGGATAACACCAAAGGTTCTCAGTAATAAGTAGTTCTTTCTTGTAATCAATGAATATTTATTAGCGCACCTACTATATGCTAGGCTATCTTCTGGGTGCTGCTGAAACAGCAGCGAAAAAAAGATAAAAACTAATATTGTTGTTTTATTATAATATCAACAATAATTTCCATTAGTATAAACTCTCAATATGCCAAAAAGACAATGTGACAGTTACCGCAAGACTCACCCAAAATAGATACAGAACCGCAGAAGCTGAATATTTTCCTTAGAGGTCATTCGGTCCTTTTTCTTTATTTGACCTATGAGAAGACTTAGCTCTGGGAAATAAAATTGTAATGAAGCCTGGGGATATGAAGAGGAGGAAGACTAAGTGCTGTCCTCAACCAGCTGATAATTTTAGCAGAGGATAGAGACACATAAAAAAGGACCAGGAGGTGTTTAACAATGTAATATCAGACTTTCACTGGAGGCAATCATTGGCGATGATTAAATATGAAAACACACAAAGTTCTCAACCCAGAAATGGTGTAAGTGGTGGTGACAGTACTAGTGATTGTAAAGGCAAAAGAAGAATATATAACAGGACAAGTGATAATACTGGTATTGATCACTTGAAATGGGATCCAAGTCTATTACAATTATTAGCTACATTGGTTGGAAATGTCCCAGCAGAGGTGGGTCTCTGCTACGGGATGTGAAATAGCAAACATGAAATCCTAGACACTGTTGGAAGCTACCCTGGAATAGCCTTTGGAGCCTGCAGCAAGATGAACTGCCCCTTAGAAGTCAGAGTAGCAAGACCTAATGGTTGGTGAAAATCATTGGTGATAATGAATGAATTCTTGGACCTAACCTCAACTGAAGCAGGTACACTTTTATAGTTTTCACTCATGAAGACTTAGAAAATCTCTACTGTTTAGTATAGTTTGAGCCCGGTTTTCTGGTATATTTCACTGAAAATACCCTAATTGATACAGCACACCAAGGAGTTAATTTAGTATTTGCTGTGTTGTGGTTATCCAATATTCATCTCATTCGTGGAGCTTTAATTTCCTTGTGAGGAATTATCCCACCATCACCACTGTTTGTATTTTTTATAAACCCGGTATCCACCCTGCCTAGGTCCCAATCTTTCCTTGGCTAGAAAAAGGGCATATTGCTTAAACCCAGATAATAAAACACTCTCTCCTGGGACTCTGAATCTTGAAAGAGTGTTGCAAGGGCAAAAGGAATGCTTACAGAGCATTCGTTACAGTAGCAGCTACATATTACCTAGCCAATTCTAGATAAAAGGGATCTGCTTCTTGCTCTCCAGAAATCCTTCAGTTCTTGCTGATTCTAAACTCAAACCTCAAGCCCCTCATCAATTTTGAACCCTCCCATGTCCTTCCAATAAATTCCGTGTTGCTTCACTCACCCAGAAGTTGTTTCTGTTACTTGCAATCAAGACCTCTCGTGGATAAGACTTTCTGATTTTGTGACCTTAGTCAATCCTCAGAATTACATTATCATCTCACTTCACCAGTGAGGAAACTGAACATCAAATGGATTATGTAATTTTCCATGGATGAATTAAGATTTAAACACATAGCTTTTTATTCAGGAGAGCCATGAATTTTCCATCCCACCTCTGCTACCGTGTGAAAACAGAAGTGTCCAGCAGCCAGAGGCAGAGGGGTCAAAACACCAGACTTCCCATCCAGCTCCATGAATCTGTAGTACTCAACTATTTCTCTCGGCATTTTTGAGCAAGAGTCTCATGCCATCTGACATCCTCAGATTCTATATCAAGGGCTTTTACCATGCCATTCATTTTATGAAAATGTAGAAAGCAGTATTAGATAAACAGGAGAAAGTTCATGCAAAGATTCAAATTCAGTGATAAAGTCTCTGAGGTTGAAGACATAAACATCAGAGCCCCAATCATATTCATTCACAGAAAAAAACAAGTAAACAAACTGGTTAGCCGACATACTCAGAAATACAGTGGGATGGTGGGGAGGCAGAGTTCAGTATATTTGGACCATCTGGTCAACTGTCAAGGAAAATTGCTTTTTATTTCAATGCTTAATGATTTTTTTTCTTCAATTTTCTTTTCTTTTTTTACTTTGCAAAAATATGGTTTAGTGTTTCTATTGAAATCTGTAATGCCACACCAACATCACAACAAACAGTAATTCTTATTTTATACTATTATGGATCTATTCATTTATTCATTCATTCATTCTCTCATTCATTCATTCATTAAGCATCCACTATAGGATACCATAGAGCTGTGGAATGGATATACACAGATATGTTACAATCTTCACACTCACCAAGTTTATGGTAAAAAAGGAACTTGTACAAGTAAGGAAGCAATCACAATATAACAGGACACACATTATGACAAGGCAAGGGGAGGACTCATGGGAATACATAAATACAATGCCTAACCCAGGATTCAGGGAGCAGGAAAAGTTTCCAAGAAACAGTGATGTCCAAACATGAACTTGAAGATCAACAGTGCTCAATGCAGGGACGCCTGGGTGGCTCAGTGGGTTAATGCCTCTGCCTTCAGCTCAGGTCATGATCTCGGGGTCCTGGGATCCCACATCAGGCTCTCTGCTCAGCAGGGAGCCTGCTTCCTCCTCTCTCTCTGCCTGCCTCTCTGCCTACTTGTGATCTCTGTCAAATAAATAAATAAATAAATCTTTAAAAAAAAAAAAGAGTGCTCAATGCAGAAGGAATAGCATGTACAGAGATATCAACTTGAAAGAGAACATGGAATTTCTGAAGAACTAAATTCAATTTGTTTGAAGTATTCGGCAAAGAGACAAGTGATGAGAGCTGAATCCTGAAAAACAAGCAGGAGAAAGATCATGAAGGACCTTGTAAGCCATTAGGGAGCTTGCATTTGATCCTAAAAAGACTTGCAAGATGCAGGCAAAAATGATGATGATGGTCATGGCGATGATAACAGGAGGCTGTAGTGGCAGTCATCTGTCATCACAGGACAAACAGGTGGTGGTGGATGTGACTGCAGCAAGAGACTGGACACTTACTGAACACCTACAATGAGCCAGACTCTGTGGTAAGCGATGCCTTAGTTAATATAATCCACAAGAGTACGTATATAACTTCATCCCGGCTGCCACGTTAAGAGTAGATTAGAGGAAGACAAACTTGGAAGAAGGAAAACCAATTAGGAAGCTGCCACAGACTTCAAGTGCAAGATCACAGTGGTTTGGATTAGATTCGGTAGAACAATGGCGGTGCGAATAGGAGACTTTGGAGAAGCATTTATGTGTAAGATTCAGGATCCTATATATCCTGTGGTTATTATTGTGAATATTAATTCCTACTGTCTATGATGTAATCTAGAAAACTGAAGGGAGTGCTGCATCTGTTTGAAACCCAGATCACATACTTTGCATGTTCTTGTTGATCTTCATAAGGATTATTACAAATTATCCATTTCTTATGACAGTCAAATTCAAAAATAAAAAATGTTCTGCCTCTTCAGAGCTCTAGTTTTCAGGATTACAAATACTGCCCATTGCACCATTAACAGAGAATGAATAGAAGGAATCAGAAGATCCCACAGAGGCCCATAGACTGGGATGAGACTGACCTAAATCCTTCTTCCAGCAAACATCCGACCTCCATAGCATTGCTATAAAGAGGGATGTTGAGGAGCGCCTGGGTGGCTCAGCTGGTTAAGCGACTGCCTTCGGCTCAGGTCATGATCCTGGAGTCCCAGGATGGAGTCCCGCATCGGACTCCCAGCTCCACAGGGAGTTTGCTTCTCCCTCTAACCTTCTCCTCGCTCATGCTCTCTCTCACTGTCTCTCTCTCTCAAATAAATAAATAAAATGTTTAAAAAAAAAAGGGGGATGTTTAATTTACCAAGGCAATCGCTATACTTAATCGGCAATATGGGATAGGAAACAATCATAAACTGACAATAATCTTTCTCTTATGCCTAGTTAAGCTCACTTTGAACCCTTCATCCCCACCCTGGAACAGCAGTAGACAGGTGCCATGGGTTCTCTGTCCCATGAAGTCAAGAACAATTTCACTTTAGCAATTAAAACAGCTTATCCTGGGGCACCTGGGTGGCTCAATCCATTAAGTGTCTGACTTTTGATTTTAGTTCCAGTCATGACCTCAGGGTCATGAGATGAATCTCAGCATCAGGCTCCATACTCAGCATGGAGTCTGCTTGAGATTCTCTCTCTCCATCTCTCTCCTTGCTCTCTCTAAAATAGATAAATAAATAAAAATTTTAAAACCACTTATCCAGAGCGCCTGGATGGCTCAGTGGGTTAAAGCCTCTGCCTTCGGCTTGGGTCATGATCCCGAGGTCCTGGGATCGAGCCCCACATCGGGCTCTGCTCAGCAGGGAGCCTGCTTCCCCCTCTTTCTGCCTGCCTCTCTGCCTACTTGTGATCTCTCTCTCTGTCAAATAAATAAATAAAATTGTTTTAAAATAAATAAATAAATAAAACCGCCTGTCCAATGTAATCAAAACTTCATTCAACAGAATTTCTCCCCTCTCTACCCGCAGCTTCATGCTGGGAGCCTGCAGGGGAGGCAGGGCAGAGCTGGCCACATCAACTCCTCCCCACACGGTATGTTTCTAGAAATGGAATCCAGGCTCTCCAGGTGTGGGTTCAGAAGGCAAGAGCAGGAGAGGGAAGGGCACAGTAGTCACAGCTTTTGCGGCAAAGGCCACTGTAATGTGGTGCCGGGTCTCCAAGGGTATGGAGCTGGTTCTTCCACAGGACAGTTTGGCAGGTTTTTCAGAGATGCCCCTGCTGGGAAGCTCTCCACAGTTTTATGGAAAAAGATGCCTCCTCCCCATCTGTCCACTCCACAGACTCCCTCCAACATAGTCTATGTGTCCCTCCAAGCAGTCCCTTACAGAGGAAGCCCTCAGAACACACATGCATACATAACACACACAGACACACACACACACACACACACAAAACCCGGTATCTTACTCTTGGCCCCAGGAAAACAGGCCCCTTTGCCTCTGGGCTCAACTTCAGTGCAGCCGAGGTGGCAGCTCCGGCCAGAGAGCCCCTCTGATCTGCACTCAGTACTCAGCAGGACGCCTACACTTTCTGAATTGCAGAGACCACATGTCAAGTTTTCCAAGGGTCCTGGAAGCCCCTCTCCTTAGACAGAAGGTGAAGGGAAGCCACGGTCAGCCTCCCCCAGAGGGATGGGACAATGCACAACACAGACAGCTCTCTCCAAGCCTCTTCCATGGGCCACAAGTAGATGGATGGTCTCCTGTGCCGGCAAAACCCCTTTCACAACCTCCCTGGCATGCCCTGCATCGGTAGCTTCGCACTTCATTTCACATTGGCATTTTCCTGGAAACCTAATTGTGTTTTTCTCGCCCTGTAGGGCCTCTGCCCAAACTCTAAGAGGAAGAGAGGCACACAAGATCTGTTATTTCAAGAAAGCCTGGGGACAATTATTGGGAATTCTGAGTATAACTGTGCCCTTTCTGATCCTGCACCCTGAACGATAACCTAAAGAACATACATTCTATATGAATGACCCAAAAGGTGACTCAGATACGAGAAGCTTTGCCAGACTTATAGCCATGATGCAGGACCTTTCCTGCTGCATTCCCTAAATGTTTCTGTCCAACTTTCTACGTCCTCACCCTTGAATCCTTCTCCTCTTCGCAGCCGTACTCATCTCCTTTGCATGTGTTCACTGATCTTGAATTCTAACTTATCCCTTCAATATATAACAAGCAATTTAGCTCAGACTCATGGTCTTCTGGAAAGAAATAACAGAATAATTGATCTATGCTCTGGGACCACTTTCTCCAAAATACAGTACAAGGTTAGTTATATAATATGTTATGGGAGAACTTGGGAAAGTATCTCCTTCACCTAGTACCTAGAAGTCTCATAATAAAGAGTCAATTTATAGATCTGTCTTAATCATCATCTTATTTTAAGAATACTTCTAAAGTTAGGTAAGCCTGATATGTATTTCACCAGTGATACATTTAGGCACAAGCTTGGGGCAAGAAGATTTACCCTCCCTAGCCTCTAGTTTCCTTTTCATAATTATATACCTAGATTTTAAAATACTTCAGTCATTGGGGCACCTGGGTGGCTCAGTTGGTTAAGGGTCTAACCCTAGATATTGGCTCAGGTCATGATCTCAGAGTTCTGTCACTGGGCTCCCTGCTCAGCAGAGAGTCTGCTGATATTTTTTTCTCTCCCACTCCCTCTGTCCCTCCTCCTGCTTGCTCTCTCTCTCTCTAAAATAAACCTTTAAAAAAATATTTCAGTCACTGATTTGGCTGCAGAAATTTGATATGCAATAAATAATTTTTAGTATAAGTATATTCCAAATATTGCTTGAAACATACTTATATTTTTAAATATGTATTATTTATCTGAAACTCAAACTTTGCCGGTGATCCTGTATTTTAATTGCTAAATCTGGAAGCCCTATTCCCTAGAGCTTCCAGTCTCACTGCCCACTAGCATCCCCCAGATAAGTAGCTTCTAAAATATACTGACAAGTTTTTAAATGGCAATAACAGATTGGCATAGTAATATGCCAAAGATCAATCCCTTTTCAATTCTGAATCCAAGTGATTACTGACATCTTCAGTTTGATCTCCCTAAGAAAGGAAAAGAACTTTCACTCCAGATTAGCAAATATGGTAAAACAGGACCCCAACACAGAGCAGAATGTATTAGGAATACAGGAATATATTAAAATACATTTTTGGGGGCACCTGGGTGGCTCAGTGAGTTAAGCCTCTGCCTTCGGCTCAGGTCATGATTTCAGGATCCTGGGATCAAGCCCCGCATCCAGCTCTCTGCTCAGCAGGAAGCCTGCTTTCCCCCTGTCTCTCAGCCTACTTGTGATCTCTCTCATTCTGTCAGATAAATAAATATTTTTTAAAAATAAATTAATAAAATACATTTTAATGTAATCCCATCTCAAGAGTTCCCAGAAAGCCTCTGAAAATATATGGGGTCATTGAAAATATCTTTGACTGCAGTAACAGAAAAGATAAGACTCAAACTAAAGGAAATGCAGGAAATCCTGTAACTGGAAGCCCTAAAACAAAATGATGCCATAAAATCCCAGATTTTCTATTCTCTTCAAGGGCTGTTTTCCCTCGTGGTAGCAATATGGCTGCCAGTGACTGTTGGGGCTAAATATAACCCTGTCTACACAGAGCAGGAGAGGAAGAAAAGCCTCACCTCCTGACTGGGCCAGCTCAGAACATCCATCCACCCTTAGATTGATAACTGTCATTACAGAAATGTCATGTGCTTATCAGCTTAGAAATCGAGGATCGTCCTGGTGCTATGGCCATCCATTGGAGATACAGACAAAAAAGGGACTCAGCAGGATTAGGGAGAATGAATGTAAAGTATACCAACAGGGTGCACCAACAATTATCATGGGTTCTGTAATTTGTTATTCAAATAGGCCATAGATTTTATGGAAAAGCTGCCCTTAGTGTGTCTGTGAGACTGTAAACCCACTCTGGTTGGTTTATAAATCCCAGTGAAACAAAAACTGGATGAATTAAGTCTGCCTTTGAAAAAATATACTAATATCTAGATTAGAAATATAAGAAAACATTTCAAGAATTTAGTATATAAGAATTGTCCTTTTTCTCTGGGGCTTAGAAACATAGACATATTTAAAGACATTCCTGAGTTTCACTTTTATGAACAATAGTAACAATGACACATTAAATTTGAACAGATCCTTATCAGAAACCTTTCTAAATCAAACTCATTTGAGTCTCACAATAACCTGGAGACAGGACAGGTATTACTAACCCCATATTCTTGACAAGGAAAGTGAGCCCCACCCTGATTAAAGGATCTGTCCAAGGTCATATTCGGTTACACTGGAAATAAAATAAGAATGCTATTCTTTTTGTTGCGCCTTTTTGCTAAATGCAGTGGAAACTGTTACCTCTTTTTAAACTGACACAGGGCTCTGGCCTAGATGTAACTTCTGGCCTCAGTACAGCAAGGGAGA
Source organism: Taxidea taxus jeffersonii (assembly GCA_003697995.1). NCBI lineage: Eukaryota > Metazoa > Chordata > Mammalia > Carnivora > Mustelidae > Taxidea > Taxidea taxus. Next base: position 33,146 of record RCUC01148117.1, read on the forward strand.
ATGAGGAAGTTAGCGGAAGGAGGTCGTTTCAGAAATTCCACTATATTTGAATTAAAAATTATTGTGTTATGTTTTCAACAACCTTAACATCACATAATAATATGGGCAAGGATTGAGTCAGATCCATGTAAAAGAATCTTACCTGAAGTTTTTATAGCTCAGGCTCTTGTTTTCATCCACAAACACTGTATCCATTAGAAATATTTCCATTACACGCACAGAGGCACCGGGTGGCTCAGTCAGTTAAGCATCTGATTTGGGCCCAGCTCGTCATCTTGGGATCCTAGGACTGAGCCTCATGTTGGGCTCCACGCTCAGCAGGGAGTGCGCTTCTCCCTCTTCCGATGCCCCTCCCCCTACTCATCCTCTCTCACTTGCAAAGAAATAAAATCTTAAAAAAAAATTTGTTTTCATTACACATACAGATATACACACATACACATACACCCAAATCACACACATACAAAATTCTTTACTGGTTGAAGCAAAAAAGGAAATGCTTTGGCTCACAAAACTTAAAAATCTAGGGTATCTCAATTTCAGGAGCTCAAAGAAAGTCACCAGGACCTGACAGCTAGCTACTTATTCATCTCCCAGCTCTGTTCTCCTACACACTGGCTTCATTCTCAGACTTGGTGTGATGCTATGGTAGCCACCATCTTTCCCAGAATAAAACCTCTGAGTACCCAATCCAGCACAAAGGAGAGTGTGTTTCTCCATCAACATTCCCAGAAATGCCTCCTCATGTCCCCTTAGCTCTGACAGGGCAACATGCTCATTTCTAAAAGCAGTCACTCTGATGAGAATACATATCTCTGGTCAGCCAAGCTGGAGTTAAATCCCTACCTATGGGCTCAATCAGTTAGAATGTCTGCCTTTGGCTCAGGTCATGATCCAAGTGCCCTAGGATCAAGTTCTATGTCAGGCTCCCTGCTCAGTGAAGAGCCTGCTTCTCCCTCTCTCCCTCTTCCCCTGCTTCTGCTCTCTCACTCACTCTCTCTCTCAAATAAATTTTTAAAACTTTTTAAAAAAATAACTACCTATGGGGCCAGAGCATCAGTCAACTCCATCCAAAGCAAATAGATTAATAGTGAAGGAGAAGTGGTTGCCTAGATGAGAAACAGAGTTCTGTGTAAGAAGAAGGTTGATCAGATGCAGGGAGACACAGATTAATCTATCTACTACATTCATGAGTAAGAACAAGAACTTATTCAATACCATGATGCTATCTCCCATACCACTGGCTAAGTAGTGCCTTGTCCCACGCCTTGTAAGACTGCAATATCCATCTTGATTACTCCGTGTTGGGCATCATTTGCACAGGCAATCTGGCCCAGGAACAAGAAGACACAAATTCTGAAGTTTGAGGTCATATTTGTATTCAAAGAAACAGACGAATATATATTGCCATTATTTATCCAACCGCTTAAGAATAATTAACTGGCTGGAGGAGCAAACGAGAGGAAAGGATGAAGCTTCCATGCTTATCAAAGGTTATCAGTATGAAGCGGAAAAGGGCTTTGGTTTATGTGAGGGCAGAAGCATTTGTCTCCGAAGCTGAAATGATTGGGCCAACAGGTATAAAATTTGATCATGGGGAGTTTGCGAAAGAACTCAAGCAGAAAGAAAAATCAAAAGCAGTAAAAATCAAGCCACAAAAAAAAAAAAAAAAAACCATTTTCAGGGATGGCCATTCCTTAAGAGGTTGCTCTGAGAAGTTTCTTGTTCTTTGTAACAGAACTAACCAGCTTCGTATTAAAAGACGTGGTCACAATGTCACAGGAACCCATCAAGTCTGGAACTTTGCAAATGGTAGTCACTGTGAAGATGTTTCAAGTGCCCTCACTTGATCTTGCATCATTTTAGTCCATTTTCCAAATGACTATATATTATATCCTACTGGGGAAATTGCTTTCTGTCTCTCCCTTTCCTTTACTCTCACTTCCTCCCACAGTATAAGCAAAGGAAGAATGAATCCCTACCCTCTGTATGGTTTCAGGGTCTAGACCAGAGGTTGAACCAAGGGGGAAACAATGAAATCCTCAAATGGACACTATTGACAATAATGTAAAAAGACTCACATGACAAAGGCTATCATCCAACAAAAGATATATAAGACTCCTATAAAGAAAACTACCAAATATTATCTGAAATTTAATAAGGCCTAAATAAGTCAAGGGATATTTGGCTCATAGATTGCGTGGCCCAATATTAAAAATTTGGAAATCCTCCCCAAACTGACCTGTAAATCTAATGTAATCTATATTGAAATCTAAATCCAAATCTCAGCAGCTTTTTTTTGGAAATTTACAATCTAGTTTTTAAATTTACATATAAAACAAAAGGCTAAGAATACCCTTTTGATAATGACAAAAAGGCAGAACACTGATAAATTTATACATAAAAATAACTCTTTATATACAATGACAATATTTATGTTGTTATCATAAAAAATATTATAAAATAACAATATTTCTATAGCAATAACAATAAAATAAAATAGTATATATATAAGAATAAAACAACCAAGACATTTATAAGGCTATAGTAATTAGCAGTGTGGTATAGATGCAACCATAGAAAAATAGAATAATGAAAGAGACTATAGAAACAGATCCAATGTCCACAATCACCCAGTTTAACAAAGATGACATCAAAATGCAGTAGAGAAAAAGTGGTCTTTCCAATAATTGATGTTAGGTCAATTGGGTATCCATAAAGAGAAAAAGTGAAGCTGGAATCATAACTCACACTACATACAAAAGTTAACTGCAGACAGACTATAGGTACAAACATAAAAAATAAAATAATACATATTTTGGAAAAAAACAAAGGACAATATTTTCACAATCCTGAAGTAAGTGAAATCTCTTAAGAAGACAAAAATGTACCATAAAAATAAGGAAAAAATTGAAAAAGTGAATGCCATTTAAACTAAGAAATTCTGTTCCTTGAGAGAGATCATTAAGACAGTGAAAAGGTAAGCCACAGAGTGGGAAAAAATAGTTCAAATACATATATGCTACCAAGAACTCATATCACATATCACACTTAAAAAATATTTGCAAGAAAGAAGTTAGGAAATCCAGAATAAAAAAACCACTTCACAAGGGGAACCTGGGTGGCTCAGTGGGTTAAAGCCTCTGCCTTCGGCTCAGGTCATGATCTCAGGGTCCTGGGATCAAGCCCCGCATTGGGCTCTCTGCTCAGCGGGGAGCCTGCTTCCTCCTCTCTCTATCTCTCTCTCTGCCTACTTGTGATCTCTCTCTGTCAAATAAATAAATAAAATCTTTAAAAAAAAAAAAACACTTCACAAAAGATGATACCCACACGGCCAGTATGCACATGAAAAAATGCCCAGTATCAATAGTCATAAAAAATGCAAATTTAAACCGCAACGTGGCTAAAATGGGAAACTGGAAAATGCCAAGTATTGGTGAAGGGGTAAACATGTGGAGTATCCAGAACTCTCTCATACACTGAGAGATGATACAATCACTTAAAACACACACACACACAAACACACACGCACACGCGGCTATTATCTACAAAATATAAACAAGTACATACCCTCTGATCCAGCAGTTCCATCCCCAAGTAGATGCCAACAAAAATGAATACATATATTAATCAAAAGACACAGACAAGAACAATCATAAGAACATGATTCATAATTCCCCAGCAAGAAAATCCCGAAATACTGATCAACAGCATAATTCATACATTGGAAAACTATATTATGGTGTTAATTTTAACACAGTTATTATATTTATAAGGACAACAATGACTGAGAGGGAGCATAGGGGAGACTTCTGGGATGCTAGTAGAAGGTATACTCTTGGGGAGGAGTCAAGATGCCAGAGAAGTGGCAGACTGAGACGACATCAGGTAGCAGGAGATTAGCTAGATAGCTTATCAAACTATTCCGAACACCAACAAATCCAACAAGAGATTGAAGCGAAAAGAGCAGAAATTATAGAAACAGAAAATCGACCACCTTCTGAAAAGTAGGACCAGCGGAGAAGTGACTCCAAAGCGACAGGAAGATAGACCGTGCTGGGAGGGGCCAGCTCCCAGCAAGCGGCAGAGCAATGGAGCACAAAATCAGAACTTTTAAAAGTCTCCTCCACTGAGGGACATCACTCCAGAGGCTAAACTAGGGTGAAGCCCACACGGGGACAGTGTGGGCTCAGGTCCTGCAGGGTCACAGAAGAATCGGGGGTGTCTGAGTGTCACAGAGCTCACAGGTATTAGAGCAGGAAAGCAGGCTATAGAGACAGAGCCGAGGAGTAAGCTCTCAACTCGAGGTTACCTTAAATCATGATCTGTGGCACAGGACACTGCTCTGTGAGCAGGGACCCCACAAGATCTGGGGACACTCCCCTAAGAGCGCAGGGATCTGTGGGTTTGGAGACTCCAGGCAGGGCTGTGTGCCAGAGACAAAAACGCTTGGTCACAGGCTGGGTAAGCTCAGAGCGCGGCCAGAGGCCAGGGAGATGGGAGTGATTGAGCGCTTTTCTCTGAGGGCACACTGAGGAGTGGGGCCCCGAGCTCTCGGCTCCTCTGGGCCGGAGACTGGGGGGCCACCATTTTCATTCCCATCCTCCGGAAGTCTATGGAAAGCATTCAGGGAACAAAAGCTCCCAAAAGCGAACCCGAACGGATTAGTTAGTCCAGCCCCTGGTAAGGGCAGAGCAATTCCACCTCAGGCAAAGACACTTGACAATCACTACAACAGGCCCCTCCCCCAGAAGATAAGCAAGAAATCCAGCCAAGATTTCCAAGTTCACTTACCAAGGAGAACAGTGGAATTCCAGAGGAGAAAGAAAAGCATGGAATTCTTGGCTTTCTCCTCATGATTGTTTAGTCTTACAAAGTTAATTAATTTTTTTAATTTTATTTTTTTCTTCTGCAAAAAAAATTTTTTTAACTTTTACCCTTTCTTCTTTTAATGTTTTTTAACTAGTTTATCTTAACAATACTTTTCATTTAAAAAAATCTTTTTTGAACCTTCATTATTATAGTCATATTTTATCATCCTTCATTGTATCTAACTTTATTTTTTGAATACACATAAGGTTTTTCTTCTAAAATTTTGAGATACAACTTCTAATAGATCAAAACATACCTGAAATCTAGCACAGGGCTTTGTTCTAGTCTCCAGGCTGAGCAAATTCTCTCCACTTTCTTTTTCTTTATTCTCCCAACCAGCTTATCTTATCAACTCCTTTTTTAGAAATTAAAAAAAAAATTTTTTTCGCCTGGATGGCTCAGTTGGTTAAGCAGCTGCCTTCGGCTCAGGTCATGATCCCAGCATCCTGGGATCGAGTCCCACATCGGGCTCTTTGCTCAGCAGAGAGCCTGCTTCTCCCTCTGCCTGCCACTCTGTCTGCCTGTGCTCACTCGTGTGCTCTCTATCTGACAAATAAATAAAAAAAACTTTAAAAAATTAAAAAAAAAAAACACTTTGGGGTGCCTGGGTGGCTCAGTGGGTTAAAGCCTCTGCCTTCGGCTCAGGTCATGATCCCGGGGTCCCGGGATCGAGCCCCGTGTCGGGCTCTCTGCTCAGCAGGGAGCCTGTTTCCCCCCCCCTCTCTCTACCTGCCTCTCTGCCTGCTTGTGATCTCTGTCAAATAAATAAATAAAATCTTTAAAAAAAAAATTTTTTTTCATCTTTATAGTCATATTCCATCCCTTCGTTGTGTTTAACCTTATATGTGTTTTTCATTCTTTAAAATTTTGGAAGGTAGTTTCTTCTAAGAGACCAAAATACTCCCAGAATTAAGAGGGTGACCCTGTTCTATTCACCAGTCCAATATATATTTTCTTTTTTATATTTTTTCTTTATTTTTTTCTTAATTTTTTTTTCCTGAATTTCTTTTTACCTTTTTCTTTCCCCCACTATTTGGGGACTTTTCTGATTTGGTTAAAGCACATTCTCCTGGGGTCTTTGCCACCCTTTTAGTATTCTATTCAATCCCTCATATATTCTTATCTGGATAAAATGATAAGGCAGAAAAACTCACCACAAAAAAAAGCACAAGAGGCAGTACCAAGGGCTAGGGACCTAATCAATACAGACATTGGTAATATGTCAGATCTAGAGTTCAGAATAACGATTCTCAAGGTGCTAGCTGGGCTCAAAAAAGGCATGGAAGATATCAGAGAAACCCTGTCTGGAGAAATAAAAGCCATTTCTGGAGAAATAAAAGAATTAAAATCTAACCAAGTTGAAATCAAAAAAGCTATTAATGAGGTGCAATCAAAAATGGAGGCTCTTACTGCTAGGATAAATGATGGAGAAGAGAGAATTAGTGATATAGAAGACCAGAAAACAGAGAATAAAGAAGCTGAGCAAAAGAAAGACAAATACTGGACCACGAGGGGAGAATTTGAGAGATAAATGATACCATAAGACGAAACAACATTAGAATAATTGGGATTCCAAAAGAAGAAGAGAGAGGAGAGCATTATTGTAGAGAATTTCCCTAATAGGGCAAAGGGAACAAGCATCAAAATCCAGGAGATGCAGAGAATCCCCCACAAAATCAATAAGAATAGGTCCACACCCCGTCATCTAATAGTAAAATTACAAGTCTTAGCGACAAAGAGAAAATCCTGAAAGCAGCCCGGGACAAGAAGTCTGTAACATACAATGGTAAAAATATTAGATTGACAGTGGACTTATCCACAGAGACCTGGCAGGCCCGAAAGAAATGGCATGATATATTCAGAGCAATAAACGAGAAAAACATGCAGTCAAGAATACTATATCCAGCTAGGCTATCACTGAAAACAGAAGGAGAGAGAAAAAGCTTCCAGGACAAAGAAAAACTAAAAGATAGAAGGAGAGATAAAAAATCTTCCAGGACAAACAAAAACTAAAAGAATGTGTAAACACCAAACCAGCTCTACAAGAAATATTGAAAGGGGTCCTCTAAGCATAGAGAGAACCTAAAAGTAGTAGACCAGAAAGGAACAGAGACAATATACAGTAATAGTCACCTTACAGGCAATACAGTGGCACTAAATTCATATCTCTCAATAGTTACCCTGAATGTAAATGGGCTAAATGCCCTAATCAAAAGACACAGGTTATCATAATGGATAAAAAAACAAAAAAAATCATTAATATGCTGTCCACAAAAACTCATTTTAGACCCAAAGACACCGCCAGATATAAAGTGATGGCATGGAAAATAATTTACCATGATAATGGACATCAAAAGAAAGTTGGGGTGGCAATCCTTATATCAGATCAATTAGGTTTTAAGCCAAAGACTATAATAAGAGATGAGGAAGGACAATATATCATACTCAAAGGGTCTGTCCAACAAGAAGATCTAACAATTTTAAATATCTATGCCCCTAACATGGGAGCAGCCAACTATATAAACCAATTAATAACAAAATCAAAGAAACACATCGACCATAAGACAATAATAGTAGGGGACTTTAACACTCCTCTCACTGAAATGGAGAGATCATCCAAGCAAAAGATGAACAAGGAAATAAAGGCCTTAAATGACACACTGGACAAGATGGACATCACAGATATATTCAGAACGTTCCATTCCAACACAAGAGAATACACATTCTTCTCTAGTGCACATGGAACATTCTCCAGAATAGATCCCATCCTGGGACATTAATCAGGTCTCAAACGGTATCAAAAGATTGGGATCATTCCCTGCATATTTTCAGACCATAATGCTCTGAAGCTAGAACTCAGTCACAAGAGGAAATTTGGAAAGAGCACAAATACATGGAGACTCAACAGCATCCTTCTAAAGAATGAATGGGTTCACCAGGAAATTAAAGAAGAATTGAAAAAAATCATGGAAACAAATGATAATGAAAACACAATGGTTCAAAATCTGTGGGACACAGCAAAGGCAGTCCTGAGAGGAAAATATATAGCAATACAAGCCTTTCTCAAGAAATAAGAAAGGTCTCAAATACACAGCGTAACCCTACACTTAAGGAGCTGGAGAAAGAACAACAAAGAAAGCCTAAACCCAGCAGGAGAAGAGAAATAATAAAGATCAGAGCAGAAATCAATGAAATAGAAACCAAAAAAAGCAATAGAACAAATCAACAAAACTAGGAGCTGTTTCTTTGAAGGAATTAATAAGATTGATAAGCCCCTGGCCAGACTTATCCAAAAGAAAAGAGAAAGGACCCAAATAAATAAAATCATGAATGAAAGAGGAGAGATCACAACCAACACCAAAGAAATATAAACAATCATAAGAACATATTATGAGCAACTATATGCCTATATGCCAGCAAATTTGACAATCTAGAAGAAATGGATGCATTCCTAGAGGCATAGAAACTACCACAACTGAACTAGGAAGAAATAGAAAACCTGAACAGACCCATAACCAGTAAGGAGATTGAAGCAGTCATCAAAAATCTCCCAACAAGAGCCCAGGGCCCGACAGCTTCCCAGGGGAATTCTACCAACAATTTAAAGAAGAATTAATTCCTATTCTCCTGAAACTGTTCCAAAAAATAGAAATGGAAGGAAAACTTCCAAACTCATTTTATGAGGCCAGCATCACCTTGATCCCAAAACCAGACAAGGATCCCATCAAAAAAAAAAAAAAGAATTACAGACCAATATCCTTGATGAACACAAATGTGAAAATTCTCACCAAAATACTAGCCAATAGGATCCAACAGTACATTAAAAGGATTATTCACCACAACCAAGTGGGATTTATTCCAGGGCTGCAAGGTTGGTTCAACATCAGCAAATCAATCAATGTGATATAATACATTAATAAGAGAAAGACAAGAACCATATGATACTCTGAATAGAGGCTGAAAAAGCATTTGACAAAGTACAGCATCCCGTCCTGATCAAAACTCTTCAAAGTGTAGGGATAGAAGGCACATACCTCAATATTATCAAAGCCATCGATGAAACCCACCACAAATATCATTCTGAATGGAGAAAAACTGAGAGCTTTTCTGCTAAGGTCAGGAACAGGGCAGGGATGTCCATTATCACCACTGCTATTCAACATAGTACAAGAAGTCCTAGTCTCAGCAGTCAGACAACAAAAAGAAATTAAAAGCATCAAAATCAGCAAAGAAGAAGTCAAACTACCACTCTTTGCAGATGACATGATCCTATATGTGGAAAACCCAAAATACTCCACTCCAAATCTGCCAAAACTTATATAGGAATTCAGTAAAGTGTCAGGATATAAAATCAATGCAGAGAAATCAGTTGCATTTCTTTACACCAACAACAAGACAGAAGAAAGGGAAATTAAGGAGTCAATCCCATTTACAATTATACCCAAAACCATAAGATACCTAGGAATAAACCTAACCAAAGAGACAAAGAGTCTGTACTCAGAAAACTATAAAGTACTCATGAAAGAAATTGAGGAAGACACAAAGAAATGGAAAAATATTCCATGCTCCTGGATTGGAAGAACAAATATTGTAAAATGTCTATGCTACCTAATATCTACACATTTAATGCAATCCCTATCAAAATCCCATCCCTTTTTTTTCAAAGAAATGGAACAAATAATCCTAAAATTTATATGGAACCAGAAAAGACCTTGAATAGCCAGAGGACTATTGAAAAAGAAAGCCAAAGTTGGTGGCATCACAATTCTGGGCTTCAAGCTCTATTACAAAGCTGTCATCATCAAGACAGTATGGTACTGGCACCAAAATGGACACATAGATCAATGGAACAGAATAGAGAACCCAGAAATAGACCCTCAACTCTATGGTCAACTAATCTTTGACAAAACAGGAAAGAATGTCCAATGGAAAAAAGTCTCTTCAAAAAGTGTGTTGAGAAAATGGGTCAGCCACATGTAGAAGAATGAAACTGGACCACTTCCTTACATCACACATGAAAATAGACTCAAAATGGATGAAGTACCTCAATGTGAGAAAGGAATCCATCAAAATCCTTGAGGAGAACACAGGCAGCAACCTCTTCGACCTCAACCGCAGCAAATTCTTCCTGGGAACAACGCCAAAGGCAAGGGAAGCAAGGGAAAAAATGAACTATTGGGACTTCATCAAGATCAAAAGCTTCTGCACAGCCAAGGAAACAGTAAACAAAACCAAAAAACAACTGACAGAATGGGAGAAGATATTTGCAAACGACATATCAGATAAAGGGCTAGCATCCAAAATCTATAAAGAGCTTAGCAAACTCAACACCCAAAGAACAAATAATCCAATCTAAAAATGGGCAGAGGACATGAACAGACATTTCTGCAAAGAAGACATCCAGATGGCCAAAAGACACATGAAAAAGTGCTCCACATCACTCGGCATCAGGGAAATACAAATCAAAACCACAATGAGATACCACCTCACACCAGTCAGAATGGCTAAAATTAACAAATCAGGAAATGACAGATGCTGGCAAGGATGCGAGGATGCAGAGAAAGGGGAACCCTCCTACACTGTTGGTAGTAATGCAAGCTGGTACAACCACTCTGGAAAACACCATGGAGGTTCCTCAAAAAGTTGAAAATAGAGCTACCTTATGACCCAGCAATTGCACTACTGGGTATTTACCCTAAAGATACAAACGTAGTGATCCGAAGGGGCGCATGCACCTGAATGTTTATAGCAGCGTTATCCACAATAGCCAAACTATGGAAAGAACCTAGATGTCCATCAACAGATGAATGGATAAAGAAGAGTGGTATATATATATAATGGAATACTATTCAGCCATCAAAAGAAATGAAATCTTGCCATTTGCAATGACGTGGATGGAACTAGAGGATACCATGCTTAGCCAAATAAGTCAATCAGAGAAAGACAACTATCATATGATCTCCCTGATATGAAGAAGTGGAGATGCAACGTGGGGGGTGTAGGAAAAGAATAAATGAAACAAGATGGGATTGGGAGGGAGACAAACCATAAGAGACTCTTAATCTCACAAAACAAACTGAGGATTGCCAGGGAGAGGGGGGTAGGGAGAGGGTGGTGGGGTTATGGACATTGGGGAGGGTATGTGCTATGGTGAGTGCTGTGAAGTGTGTAAACCTGGTGATTCACAGACCTGTAGACCTGGGGCTAATAATACATTATATGTCAATAAAAATGTAAAAATTAAAAAAAATTTTTTAAAAAGAAGGTATACTCTCGATGTGGCTGCTGTTACACTTCGATGCTTACTTGGCGAAAATTCATTGAGCAAATACACATTCATTATCTATGTACTTTTCCATTTTTATGCTATATTTCATTAAGAAGTTTTCAATACTGGCGATAAAAGGGGCAAAGAATGAAAAGGAAGCAGTGCTTGCAGATGCTCAAAAAATAAATGAACTGAAACAAGTCCAACATTTGCCACTATTTTTCTGCCAACTGGACATAACTTCACATGACACGCCAAGCAGAGAGCAGCCCCATCCTGAAGCAGTTCAAACATCAGTACCAAACTATGATAATGCCCACAGATGCAAAATTCTCCCATTCTCTCATGGGGTTTGAGGCAGACACTAGAAAATGTTTACCCAGTCTGGTGAAGAGGACTTCTCTGCTAGCATACTGTTTTGGTTTGGCATGGCCTGTCTACCTACACACATATTCTCAATGACATCATCTAGTCTCATAGTTTCAAATGACAGCTAAATGTTGATGACTCCAAAATGTATAAACCCAACTAAGAACTCTCCACTGAACTTCAGACTTACACAGGTTAAGTCATACAAAACTGCCATTTTGGGGCACCTGGGTGGCTCAGTGGGTTAAAGCCTCTTCCTTCAGCTCCGGCCATGATCCCAGGGTCCTGGGATAGAGCCCCACATCCAGCTCTCTGCTCAGCAGGGAGCCTGCTGCCTTCTCTCTCTCTCTCTCTCTCTCTCTGCCTCTCTGCCTACTTGTGATCTCTGTCAAATAAAAAAATAAAGTCTTTTAAAAAAACTGGCATTTTTTTAAAAAACTGCCATTTCTTAAAGGTCAAAACTGGGTGATTTCATGTAACTCAACTTATAAATCAACTGCTTAATTTATATTTATAATACTTATCTCTAGTACAACTTACCCAAAACCAAATCTTTCCCTCTTGCATCTTCCCACCGCCATACATGGCAATCTCATCCTTCTTTTGCTCTGACCAAAAACCTTGGAGTCATCATGACTCCTCTCCATCTCTAAGACCATATACCCAATCCATCAATAAGTCAACCCTGTCAGGCCTACCTTCCAAAGAGACCTGATTCAGACAACTTCTCAACCACCCACACATTGTTGCCTCTTGGTCTAAGCCACCATCACTGACTAAATGAATTTTTGCAATAATTCTCTGTGTCCTCCTTCCTCCCTCAACCTCCAGTTTAGTTCATCCCAGCAGCCAGAGTCATCCTTTAAACTCTTAAGTCACCATAAACAAAGGAAAGACAGCCACAGGCTAGAAAACCCTTCTGTGTGTGTGTGTGTGTGTGTGTTTACATTGGAAAAGATGAATATTCAAGATACCTAAAGAACCTTGCCGAAACATGTAAAATTTAAAATAGATACATAGAATCCCCTGCTTCATACATTTTTAAATGAAGGCATTGGCTCAGGATAGGGAGTTCTTAGAGCAACTCTTAGATAAAAGATTGACTTAGGAGCAATTCCTAGATAAAAGGCCACAAGTTTAACTATAAATCAATATGTGATCGCCTTACAAAAGAAAAGCAGATGAAAATTTCAGTCACAGTAAGAGAAGAGCACTATTAAAAACTATACTGTCCAGGTTATACCAAGAGCACTCAAGTTTTTATAATTAGCAAATACACAAATTTTTAACTAAAAAAAAAAAAATTTTTTTAAAAAGGAAAATGTACCTGAGCCTGAAATCTGTGTCAGGTGTCCAATCTGTTAAAACACTTATTCCCCAACTTGCAAAGAAAATGTTAAGTCACATTGTGTCATTCTTCTGCTAAAAATCCTCCAGTGTTTCCCCATCCCAGAGTAAAAGCCAAAGTCCTACAAACGCCCACAATGCGGTACAGCCTTGGGCCCTCACCACCTCTCCAACTCAGACTCCTCCTACTTGTCCTCTTATTCACTACACTCCAACCACTCTGCCATCTTGTGGTCCTCCAACATGCCAAGCAAACTCCCACCACAGCGTAGTATTTGCTGTTGCTTCTGCCTGGAAACACTGCCAGATATCCACCCTACTAAAACCCTCATCTTCATTAGTTCTTTGTTTGTTTGTTTGTTTGTTTTTTTAAGATTTTATTTATTTATTTGACAGACAGAGATCACAAGTAGGCAGAGAGGCAGGCAGAGAGAGAGAGGGGGAAGCAGGCTCCCCACCGAGCAGAGAGCCCGATGCGGGGCTCGATCCCAGGACCCCGGGATCATGACCTGAGCTGAAGGGAAAGGCTTTAACCCACTGAGCCACCCAGGTGCCCCAGTTCTTTGTTTTTCATCAAGAACTTTCCTAATCACCCCATTTAAAATCCAAAGCACCTCTTAACAGACACTCCTGAACAATTTCCCTATTCTATTTTTCATCATAGTCTGTATCAACATCTCACATACTATGTATTTGACTTGCCCACTGTTCTATTATAAACAAATTAAAATATAAGTTTCACAAGGACATGTATTGATTTTTTGTTTTCTGTCATATTTCCAGTATCAGGAGCATTGCATGGCATATAGTAGACATGAAATAAATATTTGGTAAATGAATGAATAATGGAAGAAGGAAAGAACACATCAGAAACCAGGCTCCTCCCAGGTTCCCACTCCATTATCCTTAGGATGTGACCCTTGTCCTCATGGTCCCGAATGGCCACTCAATCTTAGAACACCACAATCACATTCTAAGCAGCAGTGCTAAAGAAGGAGGAAGAAAGGCAAGTCCCTTTAATTTAAGGAGACATCCCAGAAGTCCCACTCATTATTTTTGTTTATATTCCACCACCCATAACTTAAGCCATGGTTCCCCAACCTCAGCATTACTGGCACTTGACCCAGGTATTTCTTCACTGTGGGGCGGGGGGGGGAACCTGTCCTTTACACTGTAGGATGTTTAGCAGCATTTCTGCTAGCATTCTACCAAATGCCAGTAGAACACACCCCTCAACCTGCCCCTGAGTTGTGAACAACTAAAATGTCTCCATGCATTCCTAGATTTCCTGTGGGAGGAGGCACATCCTTTGGTTGAGAGCCACTGGCTTAAGCTAAGAGGTGGTAAATACCAGATGGGTAAATATCAGGTGGTAAAGTCAGGATTCTGTGTTTTGAGATAGAACAGGAAAATAAATGGTTGGTAAGTAGCTAGCACTCTCTGTTCAGAGAAAAAAATACTCCCTCTTCCCAGAGACAAGCACTGTTGCCAGGTTTTGGAGATAAGGTCAGAGATATTCAACACGTTTAAAAATATAATTTTATGTACATAAAGTGTGGCCTCTGTCATACTAATCTATCCTTGCATTTTTTTTTTTTTACTTAACAAGGCCATTTTTTCTGGGTGGCGATATGTCCTTTCTACCCATAGATTCAGATTTTCTTTTATTTCCAAAAGGTTTTCTTATATTACATCTTCACATATTAGTCCAGTTTCATTATTTAATTTACCCTCAGCATCGACACCAATTATGAGTATAACTTCCTGTGTCAGTCTTCTATATCTGTTATTTTTATTTTAGTCTTTTAAGAAATGTCCGTGTTAATTTATATTTCACTTTTCTGTACCTTATTTTCAGTGGTGTCTATCCTTTTTAGGGTATCAGTCATTCCTGTGTTAAACTTATTTCTCTTTTCCATCTCTTCCCTGAACTGTGTCAAATCACCTCTTTCTGGGATCTCACTTTTTGACCCTTGTTTTCTAGCACAATTAATTCATTATGTTGTTTTTTTATTAATGATCAAATTTTTGTTTCTTGAAGACAGGAATTTTCTGAATATTCTTTATCTGCCATTAATTTTTCTCCTTTTTCTTCTTCTAGTGTCTTTGTATAGATCCTGTGGTCTTTAGTTCTCCATTGTTACTCATAAGTAAGATTCATTCCTAACCAAATTAAACATTTGCAGAACATATCTAGGGGACTCACCATGGACTATGTGCCAAACTAGAAAGAATCCTCTTTGTTATATGAAGTGGAATTAAATTTCTTAGACTTTTTCTTTCCCTCAGTAAACAATGACTAGAAACCATCTGGTCTTTTTACAATACAGATTCTCTTTCTCCCACTCTACCTCCTCCACAGTTTGTTTCCTGACAATATGCCTCCCCTGTATAATTTCTCATTCAGTCCTGCCTGCCATCCTCTTTACCAGCAAGGCCTAGCAAAGTTACTATAGCCAGTCCTCACATATCCTCCCTTTTCCAAACAAAAAAGACCACTACCACTAGCTGTCATTAACATCCACTCTCTTTTCCTCTTAGAACTATCAGATTAGTAAAGGTGGATTTACTATGTGGCTTCTTTTACTGCTTCTGGCAATCCTTCCTCAAATATTATGGCTCAGAGTTACAAATGTCACCTTGTGTTCTTTAGGATGGGAGTTCACTGTTCTTATTCTCCTTTTTTCAGAAATGCAAGAGTAGATACGGGAGATACTTCTCTATTCTATTTTAAAACTGGAAGGAGGAGATTTTCTTTTTTAAGATAGGGAAGAAATAGTTTGGAAACAGAAGGCACATTCTCTACTTCCAGGCTCTGATTTATGAGAGATATAAGCTTCATATAATAAGTCTGCAGGGTAAGCAATATTATCAGGGGACAGCTTGTTTCTTTTAGGGTAAAAATACAGCACTCAAAAGATGTTGAGGATACAGAAGCATTAGCTAATGATAACCTGAGGGTTCCAAAGTCATAGATAAAGGGTAGGATTGAAAGGGCCGGGAAATGCATAGAGTGGGTCTGAAATATGTGGTATTTAAGGGTCACAGTGACAAAGGGTTACCTGGCAGACTAGGCTTTTGTTGTGACTGAGGAAAACTGCCAAGTGTCCTAATAGCTTCCAGAGGAAGACAGATTCATCCTTTCATACTCCATTTGAGATTAAATATATACATATATATAACCTGGATCCAAGTTCTTATGTGCACAAAGAGCTATTGTCTTCCGAGGTCTTACCATTTCTTAGAGCCTTGATGTTCAAGGACCTTCAGTTTCTCATCTCCTAAAGTTTACAGAAATCTTCCCTCTACTCCCCTCCAGTGTATTCCAAGATACTTAACATAACTGCATCAACGAGATGAAAATAATGGAAAACGTACACCAGGAAGAAACATGCATTATAGGCAGCTTCTGCTTTTCACCTTGACACAACCTCTCCTGATAGAAGGAAACCTAGCACTTGGATTCCAGCTTCAGCGGAGAAATGAAAAGGGGAAATACAGGGAAAAATGCAAACTATTATGTCAGATATTATCCTGCTCCCAAAATAGCCCCTTCCCTTTGATGCTGCGTACAAGGTAACCTCTCCTTCCCCTGCTATGACTACAGACAAACCCTGTATTTCATGTCCGCCAAGTAGCAACAATTTCTTGGTGGAGATTAGGGGACCTCAGAACCTCTCTGCCCCTAGACATCCTCCTGCTCCTGTCCCTTAGAGATTCCTTTTGACCCACAGTCTTTAAAAGCAAGGCTTTTCAAATGTCTTTCAGAGGAAATCTTATCCACAACTTCAAAATGTAAAACATATAGAAATTGTTGCTCTTCTGACTGGAGCTGAGACAAGGACCCCAAGCTCTGTGTTCAGCGATCCTCACCAGACAGCCCCCCTCATACCCTCACCTCTCCTAGAAACCCTAGATTAGGGTGACCAAGTCATCCCATTTTGCCCAGGAATTGGTGTGTGTTACCACTAAAACCCCCAAATCCTGGAAACCCCTCAACTCCCTGCAAACCGGGATGGTTGGTCACCCAACCCTAAATACATCTTCATAATGGTTTAAAACCACTGGTTTAGGGGAAAAAAAGTGCATTTTTCTTGTCAAAAATGTAAGGACTTCTAGTACAAGTCACACTTTAAGCCATGTTTGGTCGTTGCCAACTTAGTATGAATTAGTTCATCAGCTGCTTTCCAAATGGTAGCCAGAGAACAGGATTTCTGGAAGAAAGGGATGAGTGTGGCTGCGCTGAAAGCATGCCCTGTGGTCCTCTCATCAGAGGCCAATTCATTCACAAAGGTCTTGCATCCCGTTCCCTACAGGGACACACTGGCTGAGCACCTCAGTAATTCAAACAGCACATGGAGCCATGCCTGCCTCAGAGGAAGAAAGGAGACAAATGGTTGGGACATGAGTACTCACTCCAAAGCCTACATCCACTCCATGCCCACGTAGTGCGTTCTCTCCCCACAGGAGAAATGCAGACCAGACTAAAACTAAAGGCCCACGTGGGGATTGGGCTGCACTGCATTACAACAGTGCTCTAACTGAACTAACCAGCCATAGAGAAGCCTGTATAATTGACTAGGAAGGACTGTCAGGCACAAGAGTCTCTCACAGCAGCTGGAACCGAGGCCCAAACCAGAGAATGAGCACCCAGCAGAGAAAGAGACTGTTCAAAGATACTCAGATGATCCCCTTTGTTGGCAAAGTTGTCCAGATGCTTATGCAGCTTTAATTAAGCCCAATTCTAATTAATCTGTGACCTTACTCAAACCAACTGTTTCCTTGAGCCTCTAGCCTCTCCAGATTCAAATGCCCTTTCCCTCCAAATAGAATTTGAGGTCTGTTTTCCTTATTAAGTTTAATTGAAAGATGACTGAAGCGTGGTCTTTCATAAACAGGGAATTCTGCCCCCCAAATAGAACCTGTAGAACAGAGGGGTGGCTAAAAGGTGGCAGAGACGTGATACAGCTTCCATGGTCTGAACTGATGAAAGACAGGGGCTGGCAAGGGCCACTTCAAAGACAACCCGTCGGATCTCAAACACTTGACACACTGAAAGCAGCATGCTGTGCTTAGAACAGACACACTCAGCGTGGCAGCAGTGAGGCCACAGGGAGAGGGGCCGAGGCCATGAAGTCATGGGACAGAGAAACAGTACAAACAAGAGAGCAGCAGGCAAAGGGTTAAAATCTACCCCCTGCCCTCCAACCCAGTGCTCCCCAAGTCCAGCCAGGGCACACTGTGTGCTGCAAATGACTTACCGGTGTTTCCAGAGGGTGCCTGCCCCCTGCACACCGGCTGGTACCCGGGGTAGCTGCAGACCCCTCCAGCTGTGAGCAGTCCTCCTCGTCCTCAGTAGCCATAGGAATATAATTATCGGGGCATGTTACAATAAATGATGTTTGAACTGGTGTTTAAATGTTGGGAAGAGAAATAGGAACCCATGGGGGCACCTGGGTGGCTCAGTGGGTTAAAGCCTCTGCCTTCGGCTCAGGTCATGATCCCAGAGTCCTGGGATCAAGCCCTGCATCGGGCTCTCTGTTCAGCGGGGAGTCTGCTTCTCCCTCTCTCTCTGCCTGCCTCTCTGCCTACGTGTGATTTCTGTCAAATAAATAAATAAAATCTTTAGAAGTAAAAAAAAAAAAAAAAAATAGGAACCCATGATTACCCCACCTAACTCTAAAATCACATCTGTGCTTCCTCTCCATCAGAACCAATACCCTGAGCAACCACAACTTACCAACAGGGTACAGAACACATGCGTGGCTCTGGCTTTTGCATCGCTGTACCTGGTAGACACTAGCAGTCTAACATATGGTATGGTCTTCGAAGATCTGTTTGCAAAACATGAATGGATTTGAGTATGTCACCTTCCCCCCAAAGCTTCTACTTTAAACATTTCTACAGCTTCCCACCATTTTTAGGATGAGGATCAAAGTCTTCACTAGGACTTTCAGAACCTTCTAGAGTCTGACAACTGAAGCAGTTAAGGAGTCTTAATTATTCACCACAGACCCCCCTCACCAGACTAGGTGGGAAATGGACATACAGGAGGCCATTCGGTCACTCAAAAACGTCAGAGAGAGAGAGTGAGAAGGCTGAACAGCCAAGGCACCCAGGCTGCTGCACGAAGCCCCCCCTGACCTCAGCCTCACACACAGACTGCCCAGTTCACCCTCCCTTGCTGAGCCCTGGGTACCAGCACTTCCTCCAGCCCCACTCCTGAAAGCTGCTTCCCCTGCGGCCACACGCACCGAAGCATGCGTGCTGCCGGCACCCACAACCTCGCCTTGCTCTCCTCTGAGGGAAACTGCACTGGCGGCTGGCGCGTACAACACGGCTGTGTCGCAGCTGCAGGGGAGGCGGGGAAATGGGAATTCTGAGGTCTCCTGAGAAGCTGGAGTGAGTGGCATGGGAAATTCCCCAAATGTGGGAAGGATGACCAAAGAGCGTGGGCAGTTACAAACTTGACATATGCCCATTTGCTCCACCGCAAAACACTCCGGCTTCACTTGCCCGGATCCTTAGCACTCCAGGCTTCTCTCAGTTACTCAAAACATCACCAAACCTCCTTTAGAAGAATCATCCCCACCCCGAAAGGTGCTGCACCCCAGTCCCTGAAACCTGTGCCTATCTTGCCTCCCAGACCGAAAGCAACTCTGTAGATGCAATTTAGTTAAGGACCGTGAGATGGAGAGGGTACCCTAGATTATCCCCGTGGGCCCGGTGTACTCACAGGGGAAGCGGGAGGGTTCGAATCCAGAGACGTGACAAGCTGTGGTAATGAGCAGAGACTGGAGGGACCGCAAGGAAGGGCCACGCACTAGGAAACACAGGCGGCCTCTGGGAGTGGGAGAAGACGAGGGACAGACGCCCTGCTGGAGCTCCGGGAGCAGGGCAGCCCCCCAGTACTTTGACGTTGCCCCATGACATCCACTTTCTTACAACCACAACTGAATGACGAGAAATTTGTTTCGTTGTCTCAAGCCACTGAACTTGTGGTGATCTGTCCCAACGGCCATAAGGAACCAACACACTCCTGCCATGCACACGCGGGCCCCTCTGCCCAGAGCACCTCCCCTCAGCTCCCGGCTACTCTGTATCTCAGCTCCTCTATCCCCTTCTCAGGGAAGCTGCCCCTAACCTCCCAGACTAGGTCAAGTCCCCCAGTGTCCTTTCTTATAGTCCATGTACTCATACTTTAAAACACTTACTGCAGTTATAATTTTATGTTGAAGTTACTATTCAATTCTACGCCTGCCAGGCTGTCAGCTACCTAAGGACAAGGACACATCTGGTTCCACTCTCCACTGCGTCCCCATCACTCGGCACACAATAGGTGCTCAAGCAGTGTATGCTAAAAAAATGGACGGGCCTAGCACACGTGCCATCGATGTGGCAGTGAAGCGTTGTACTTGGCTTAAGAAGCTGCTTATTCAGAAAAAAAAAAAAAATGTAGACACAGCTTCTAAAAGTAAAGCAGCAAAGAGCAAGCATTCAGTAAACACTGGCTGGATGGACATGTGGATGCACGGGGCCAGAGACACATGGTTGGCTGCACGGACAGACTAAAGAAGGGATGGAATGCCCTAATAACCACACATACATTTACGCACCTTGCTGGAGGATTTATTTTACTAAGAATAACATTTGAATCAATAACTGCCCAGCTTATAAAACAATGAAGTCATAGGGATATAATGTAGAGACATGGTGACTATAGTTAGTAATAATTATTGCACTGATAATAATTTTTATTGCATATTTGGGAGAAACTGGAAGAGTGGATCTTGAAAGTTCTCACCACGAGAAAAAAATTCCGCACGTATGTACAGTGATGGTTGTTAACCGCACCTACTGTGGCGATCATTTTACAATATATACAAACATCAAGTCAGTACAATGTACATCTGAAACCAATATAATGTTGCATGCCAATTAGACCTCAAAAAAAAAAAAAAAAAGGATAGACGCTATCCTCAAAACATGACCTTGACTGCTAAGTGGTGCCTCCGCTCCTGAACTGCGCTCCCGGCCTGTCATTTGCTCACTGCGCTCTGAAAACCTTTACTGAACTCCTCACGTGTGGCAAGCATTTCAGAGACACCAAAAAGAACAAGACAGGGATCTTCTGGCTGGTGAGATCACAATAACCCAGTCTTCTAGGACAACATGTCTCATCCGTCCCTTCATTTACTCCTCACATACTCTGTAAAAGAGACAATTTTCCGCCTTTGCATCAGGTTGACAGCCCAGCCTCGTGGACGCCCTGCTCCTGGCACCACTCAGTTGGAGAAAGCAGTATGTATAGGATGTTATCAGTTGCCATTTTCCAAACACTCTTTGAACAGGGATATAAGATTGTGACTCTCTTCATAAAGAAGACTTGTCCTTTCCTGACAAAAGGACTGTTTTGCCACATAGTCCTTGAGTGTCTGTATCACAGGATCTTCAGCCCTTCCTAGAACTTTCCTCTGTTGGCAGCTACCACTCTATGAAATGGAGACACAAATATTGTCTTTTGTGTCCTTCCTTCTCCTCTAGTCCCCCTCCTGATGCCTGTCTGTGCCCAGACACTTGGTCTATATTCCACTCCTGAGGGTTTAGGGAATTCTCAGGGGTTATGACTGATAGTACCGTAGGTGTTCATCCTTAAATTTTGTAAGATTTCCCTAAACATTCAAAGTTAAAAGAAATGAATGGCTAAGGCTGAACACTTAAGCATGATGCCTGATGAAGAGAAAAATACATTTAAAAGGCAGAAAGTCTTCATCAGTGCCTCAAACTATCTCCCAAAGTGGACCACCACTTCCCGGCACATCAGTGCACCATCCACGTCCCTAGGAAGCCCAAGGCTGAGCTCAGGTACTGGAAAAGAGAGACACAGGGGGCACGTGCTGGGAGCTTAATTACTAACTGGTGATTTGCTAGCAAGAGAGATGTGCGCAAGCGAAAGTTGAGAGCACAGAAGGGCAGGGTGTGGCATCCGGTACTGGTGGACTCTGCAAGGAGCTGTGGCCTTTAGCTCTGCAGGATCAGCCTGACTTAGGGTGCTGGGGCAGGAAAGAGCAGCCAGCTCCACAGGTCGTCCTCCAAGTTCCTGGAATGTCTTATCTTCTTTTCAGGCTTTTATAGCTAGATATTGAAGATACAGTGTGAAAATGAGACTCTATCTTTTTAACAAGGCCTTTTTAAATCTGGAAGGAACAGTCCCATCAATCAAGAAATTATTCTCATTAGTCACTTTCCACCTTATTGCCTCAGGATGACACTAGGCTGCCAGCAGAGATGTAGGGCCACAATTAATAAAATATTATTACAGATAAAGGCTGCAACCACAGAAGGTACAATTAAGATTCACACACACAAGTGTGTGCACATGCCCTTCCCATCAGCATCTCCAGGCTCCATAGGAATCCTCCAAAACTAATCCAAAGGAGAATTTAAGCCTACTACCAGTTAGAATATGTGAAATCATTTTAGCAACCCTTTTACCAAAGAGACTCAGAACACACCAGATGAGTATGATATACCAGAAACAGCACAATGTATAAGGAGCTTAGGCTCTGAAATCAGACATAACTGAGTCTGAACTAGGTGTCTCCATTTACAAGCTGTGTGACCTTGGGCAAACTGCTTGACTTCTCTGGGCCCTGGTTTTCTCATCACCGGAGCAGGGATAATCATACTAACTTTGGACAGCTGTGGTAGAGATTAGAGGAAATGTATTTAAAACACATATCCTAGTGCCTGTCACTTAATAAATGGTAGCAATTACTATTGGTAATAATGGGCACTGGGAAAAAAAAGAGCATAGTTGTGCTTGCTCCTCTTCCTGTCTGCCCCTCTCCCTCCCTCCTCCTTCCCATCTCTCTTTCCCTTTCTCTCTATCTCTCTTTCTCTGTCTCTCGTCCTCCCTCCCTCTCTCCTCCATTTCCTCTCTCTCCCCCTGAAGTTGTACCTACCACCATCCTACTGCTATTTTTCCCACCAGATGCCTACACGACCAGTCTCTCAAAAAGAATTTATCATCTAGGACCAGGTGCTGAGCAATAAACTAGGTCATGTTCAAGACACCATTATTACTGTTGTCAGCAATAACCGATTTCAGCTTTCTGACATAAATTTGGCTGTTCTGTGTCTTGCTGCCATCAGGGAGCAATCTTACAATGGGGACCCTTCCCTCCCTAATGGAAACATTTGGGGGAGGTGGGAGGGCATCGCTAGAAAGTGGGCATAGAACAGAACAGCTGGAAGTGGCCTCCCTAATTGGCAGCTTCCCCGTATTATGACAGGTTTGAGGCAGATTATGACAACAAAAGGGCACATGCAGGGAGTGACATACAGCACTTCCTTGGATGGAAGCTTCTACAGGATTCCAGATGTAGCTGCTCCCTTTAACCTGCGTGTTCAGAGCAGCTCCAAAGTACCCTTCCCTGGAACCTCCAGGGCCATAGATCATTGTCAGTTTGGCTGCCAGGTCCAGCTCTACAGAGGCACCTGGGCGAAGACAGGACCACTAATGAGAGTAGGACAATCAAGGGGAAACACATCTGGGCTGGAGGCCAACTGGCCTGAGGTCTGGCTCCCGTCCTGCCACCCAGGGAACTTCTGGCAAGTCCTCATCCCACTGAAAGTTGCAGTTTCCCGCCAACAGAAAGGCCGTTCTGAGCTCATCACCTTTCTACGAGAGGAATGCTGTCACGGATGCTCACTTGGCTTACCTGTAGTTTCTACTTCCTCCACACTGAGATAGATAGATATATCAGTGGCAGGGAGAGGGGGGATGTAATGTTTGAGGTTTCTACTGATTATCACTCAGGTCTTGTCCACCCCAGAGCCAATACACACAAACACACACTTGAGAGGTAGAGAGAGAGAAAAATAACTAAAATACTACACTTTGTTTTTTAAAAAATTGATTGATTAAAGAAGAGGGAAGGGGCCGAGGGAGAGGGAGAAGGAGAAAAGCAGACTCCTCACTGAGCACAGAGCCAGACGGGGCTCGATTTCATGACCCTGAGATCATGACCTGAGCCAAAATCAACAGTCACCCACAGAACCAACTAAGCCACCCAGGTTCCCCCGAAATTAATGTTAATTAGGCACATCCTATATGTCAAGCACTGTGTTAAATGCTTACATTCATTATCACATTTAATCCTACCAACAATGCTGAGAAAGAGTTGACTGGACAAACCTGCTATTTGCTGCCAGCATTCATTTCCCCCTGCCTCCTGGTAACAGTGCTCTTAACAACCGATGAGAAACCAAGATGGCTACATGCCTCGCCATCTTCCCCCAAATGGTTTTCTGGCATTGGCCTCAGCCCCAGCTGCAGAAGTGGATCTTGATTGGCTTCATTGGTCAATATATGCCTCCTGCCCACAGTGATTACTTCAGGGGCACACAAGACCTGAGCAGTACAGTCAGAAACCTCAGGAAATCTGTCAGGGATGTGGAGATATGGTCTCCTTCTACCCTGTGGGACTTGAACATAAGCACATGGCCCCATTATGTGCTGTCAGACATTCTGGACACATAAGAGAATATACTTCCAAGAGCAATTGCTGAAGAAATAGAGCCAAGAAAAAAAAGAGTGACAAAATGAGGGATTCAAGATGCTAGATCAAGCCCTGGCTGAAGCTAAATTTACTCCTAGAATTTACTATTTAAACAATTTGATTTGAATTTTTCAGTTTCACGTAACCAAAACTGTCCTTTCTCAATGTAGACAGATGTTACTATTATCCCATTTTACACATTAGGAACGTGAGGCTCAAAGAGGCCAAACAACTTGCCTTTGGTCAACACAACAAGTAGGTAAGAGAAATATCATCTGAACATAGGTCCATTTGGGTTCAAAACCCACGCTTTTGAAGCACTCCACTCTGCCACCATGAAGTAGTAGAAACAAGTGAAAATGTTTATAAAATGCAATTTTTTAATTTCGGGAGTAGGTTCAGAATTGTAACCTCAAACCCCCATTGAAATGAATTTTGTTAATAACACTTTCACAAGAAATCTACCCATCACATTAATCTCATTTGGCTGTTCAACAGTGACCATCAAACCCTGGGTAGACCCCACTCCGGTGTCCTGGTCACTTTTCCCCACAGATGACACCCTGCCCAACCTGGCCCCTCCACTCTTAGTTTGTTCCCACCTTCTTAATCACTAAGAAACTAAAGACACTGGGTATTATACCCCTCAGTTTTCCTCTTAAAACCCATCCTGGCTGTCCCTCACCTATCGAGTAAAATCAAAGTTCCTGGTCTGATCGAATTTCATTATTAGCCTGCAATTCATGGAAACCTAACACTCACATTTTAAGCTAAAAGGAGGTTTTGTCTCATATGACTGGGAAGTCCAAAACCAAATCTTCAGGAGGGTGGATCCAGGGACTCCAACAACATTACTGGATTCTGTCTGTCTCCCTCCACCTCATGTCTTGTCTTCACCCCACCAGCAGCCTCTCTCCAACAGGGAACCAGTCAGTGGACACAGACCCACCTCCTTTCCAATCCGTCTGCTGCAGAGAAAAGAAAGTATCTCTTACTCAATGACCATACATCAATCTCAGAGAAGTCTTCACTCAGTCTTGTCCCCGCCATGTGCCCCTCCCGACGTCAATCACTGTGGGGGGCGGAAGCGGGACATCATTACTGACAGTGCCATCGGGGCCTCCCAGAGTTGGACATTGACCAAGAGCTGGAAAATGGGAAACAGAATTACAAAGTGATTAAACAAAAGTCTAGAGGGACCCTCATCTCCTCTGCTCTCCTGACAATCTCATCTTCAGTCCTAAAGATGGGCATTGCAGAGACACTAAACATCACAGTCTCCCCTAAGTTATGTGAGCTTTCATCCACCCACGTTTGGCATATACTATCCACTGATGGGAGCGCCTCCGGTGCCTGGTGAATGCCCAGCTCAGATGTTTTTCCTCCAAGAAGCCTTCTCTGATTTACAATGCAAGGTAATCATTCCCTCTTTGGGGACACCTCTGTCCCTAGCACATGCTCTCATTGTTGCGCTTCCCACACCACAGTCTAATATTTCGCCTACATGTCTGTTCCCCAACAGACTCTAGTGTCTGTGAAGATGGAGACTGTGATATCCATCTTATTCCCAAAACGAAGCAAAATTGCCCACACAGAAAAGGCACTTACTATTGTTTACTAAACGAATGATAAGTGAATTAATTAATCAACAATGACTAACTCCCCTTGGGGAAACAGTTAGCGTGGTTGAAGATAAGGAACATTGAACTGGAACTAGAGAAACCAACTCCTCAACCAGTTCTTCACTTACTGATTATGAGGCCTCAAACAAGTCATTTACTACAGCTGACTATTCCGTGCCTCATTTTTTAAAAGATTTTATTTATTTGCGAGAGAGGGAGGGAGAAAGAGCACTGTCAGGAAGAGGGGCAGAAGGATAAGAAGATGCCCTGCTGAGCAGGAAGCCTGAGTGGTGCTTGATCCCAGGACCCTGAGATCATGACCTGAGCCGAAGGCAGATGCTCAACTCATTGAACCACCCAGGCATCCCGTCTGTGCCTCATTTTTAACACAGAATAATGAGATGAGATCATCTTTACAGGATCCAAGGATCAGGATGCCACTGAGGAAAATTACAACTTCTGAAAACTTTCAGAGAGTATTAATGGCTTACAGAATTTTCCTCATGTGGTTGTATAGATTCCTCTAAAAAATACTACTGGGTGGTGGTATTAAATCCATGTTTGTTTGTTTTTTTTTCATTTTAACTGTCTCTACTTTCTAAACTTTCTACATTGACTATGCATTACCTCTGTAAAAACATTACGGAAGAGTAAAGCAACCAGTGAAAAATGACCTTCCTGGCAAAACAGAAAAACCATGAGAAATTTAGCAAAAATGAAGACTCTTCCAGTTGGGACATGTTAATTTGTGGTAGGCTGAATAACAACATCTCCCCAACATGCCCACATTCTAATGCTCAGAAGGTGTGAGCCTTACCTTATGCGGCAAAAGGAATTTACAGAAGTGAGTAAAGACCTTGAGAGGGAGGGATTTTCTGGAATCATCTGGAGGAGTCTACGGCCATACCACCCTGAATGCACCTGATCTCGTCTGGAATCATTTGGAGGAGCCCAAAATAATCATAGGAGTCCTTGTAAGAGGGGCACAGGACGGGTCCATGTGAGAAGAAGAGACACAGTGATGCCAGCAGCAGAGACTGCAAGGATGTGCTCTGAAGACCGAGAGAGAGGCCACAAGTCAAGGAACACAAGTGGTTCCTAAAAGCTAAAAAAGGCCTGGAAACATGTCCTCTTTCTAAGAACCTCCAGAGAGAAGCCCCCTGACATCAGCTCAGTGTGACAGATTTCAGACTTCTGACCTCCAGAACAGTAAGAGTACAAACTTAATTTTAGAATACATGTTTTTTTATTTTAAAATAAATGTTATTTAAGCCACTAAATTAATGGTAATTTGTGATGGCAGCCATGGAAAACCCATATGTCCCTCTGGACAAAAAAGACTAACCAAAAAAGAGGGGGGGCGGAGAAGAATTATCGCTATTTTCCAAACTTGGGAAAGAAGAGAAAGCAGAGATCTTCAGCGAGATAATGGATGAGAGGAGGATGAAGGTCAGTAGCTTTACTTCTCTCAGCAAAGTGAGGTGGGGAGGAACTGAACCAAAATGAATCCAGAGAAATCCTAATTGGACATAAAGAGGAACTCGCTACTAGTCAAAGTTGGTAAGAGCTAGAATGCATTTCCAAAGGTGATTGTGCAAAAATTTCTTTAATGGGCTTCCTGAAGGAGAGCACTGGCAACAGTTAGGAATTTAATTAGATTTGCTGAAAGGCAAAATGGTGCCCTGGGGCACACTGTGCAGTTAGAAGAGGCTGTAAGTGTGGGACTTCCGCTGGGAGGGCTGGGGAGCCAGAGCTGCCTGCGGTTTGAGTAGCTGTGTTTCCAGCATAGGCATGGAATCCAAGGGCTTGCGTAAAGCTGACCTGGCTGGCTTCTGCTTGTGGTTAGGAGACGAAGCGTGAGCTACAAGAAAACGACCACCTTCAAGGACCAGGGGGATTTTAGGACGGTTAGGAGGGGCATCCACAGCTTCTTCAGAAGTCTGAGTACATCCATGTCGAGACCAAGCAGGTCAGTGTGAGCCCGTAAAAACGGTATCCTCTAGCTCAAGCACAAGGGCTTTGAGGTCAGGCAGTCCTGAATTTGAACCTCAATTCTGTCCCTTACTCATGGTGCGACCTTGGCAAGTTAACAGCGACATGCTTCAACTTCCTCCCCGGCAAATACTAGTAATTATCCCATGAGGCTTAAATGAGGTATTACATATAAATTAGAATGCCTAGAAAACAGTAAGTCTTCACTAAAGAAAGAGTTACTACCGTTTTTAGCTAGGTGTGGTCAGACCTAGCAGTGAGTTAGAGCAAGGTAAGCAGACAAGAGTGTCGGGGCCAGAGCAGCAGAAGAGTCCACGAGGCAGAGAGAACCTGCAGCCAGGAAACAGGCAACTGAGCAGCACCAAAACTCAGCATCCATCCTCAAAGCACCAGAGTCCTGGGAGGACTCGCATCTGAAGCACCCTGCAGTATTAGGTACAGCTAGCTGCCTCTGGCTTGGAAGAACAAGATGGGGATTGAGAAGCAACTTGTTAAGGATAAGAAGCAGACCCAGTACCCAACTGAGGCTGTTCTGAGAGCTTCCTGGGCATTCTCATTCTGCTTAGAGCTCTTTACCAGGAGTGGCAAGTACATGACTTTTATGCCATCATTTCCTCTCTTCCAGTGCTCGTTCCCTTAACAAGTATTTATGTGCTGTGTACAGGGACCTAGCAGTAAACACAACAGACAAGAACAAATCCCTGCCCTAGTACACTCTACAATCGAGTCTCATGGCAGATGTCACTCATCAATGGTGGCATACTGTCCTTATGAGCCCCAAAGCCCCTTCAA
The DNA here is from genome assembly GCA_003697995.1 of Taxidea taxus jeffersonii. NCBI lineage: Eukaryota > Metazoa > Chordata > Mammalia > Carnivora > Mustelidae > Taxidea > Taxidea taxus. Next base: position 61,972 of record RCUC01148117.1, read on the forward strand.
GTCTTTCTCATTGCAATTCAGCTGTCCAAAGAGCCACTGCCAACCAATTAGAGTTGGTACTTAAGACGAAACTCACTCACATTCCAGCTTTGAGCTTCTGTGATTGCTGAACAGACACACTGATCCCTTCATAAGGGATGTCACGGTCTCACAGTCACGTGCTGACAGGAAAACGAGACCCCAAAACCAACCACCACCAGTGTAGACATCAAGAATCTGATGAAATGACTACTCTGATGACTAGCACTAAAATGGTCTTGCATATTTCACTGGCTATTACACCAATCTAGGCTGAACCGATGAGGGCTTTATAGGTCATAATCCCAATTTCATTCATTATATTCATGATCTCTGATTTTATAGCTCCAATCCTGGCCTTCATTCCACTACTTCACATTCTCCCCAAACACACACACACACGTGCGCACACACACAAACACACACACACACGCTTCAGCAAGGAGAAAGACAGAATGGGTGTACACGTGCACAGCTAGGGGCCACATGATGTCACGGGAAATCATCCATGATACAGAGGAGTCGGTGGGCCCAACGTCTAGACTCAGCTCTTCCACTGACTCACTATGTGGCTTTTAGATATTTTCTCCTCTGAAAAATGGGAATAATAAAATTCATATCATCCTAACTTTGCAGCGTATCTCACATAGTTCTTTCCAGACTCTGATATGATAATATATTACAAATCCAGACTTCCAACTGCCCTGCTGACACTCAGGTGCTAGGAGGAAGTGAGTCACTTCCCACCTCCTCACTGAGCCAGAGGCCCCAGGGGCACATCAATGGTCACCGTACAGGTGGACACCGAGCATTCCCCCAAAGACAGCCCATTGAGGATCTGCTTGTCTTATGGCATCAGAGGGAAAGGAATGGGCCAGACAAAGAATATTTTAACATCCCTCTCCATCTATGAAGAGGTAGGTCCACGATTAAACCACAGAAAAGTAACAGAGGAACGTGGTTCCTGGACAGCAGATCACAGAAAGTAGATTCGCGACCCCATGGTTCCACTTTCTTGTGAAACCAGCTCTCAAGATGAGCCCCCCAACAGCACAATACGTGCCCAGCCTCCATGTGAGGATACAATCCTGTTGCAGAGAGAGGAGGGTAAGGTGAGGAGGCTGGCTTGGGAGCAGGGCTTCCTGACACTCACTCCAGGGCCAGGCAAGCGGACCTGCCATTTGATTTTGCCCCGCTGTCTCATCTTTCCCTTCTCAGGCTTAATAAGAAACTGCTTCTCTGTTGAGCCAGAAGGCAAAATAGAATAATATAAAAATACAGTGGCCACTAGCCACAAGTGGCTATTTAAATTAATTTAAATTGAATAAAATTAGCTATTTTCTCAGTTGTACAGCTCAGTAGCCATATGTGGTTAATCACTGGACAGCATTGGTCTGGACCCCCTAGGAGTGGTGAATGTACCACATGTATATTTCAATTGCTTTACAATGAGCTACGTTTTTGTTAGAAAAATCTGTGGAAAACAAGGAAGACACTCCCCAGACACAACAAGAAATATTGTTTAAAGGGAAGTGCAATTTCAGGAGACAATATCTACAAAATAGATGAGGAGAAAATTGTTAATATGCTTCATAAATTAATCTAAGTGCAGGAAAAACCTTAACAATAGATCATTCAAGGTAAAGAAATTAAAATGACAACAAAATATATGAGATGATCATCAGCATATCAATAATTTTAAAAATGAAAATGGAAGCAATGAGGTAAATTACAAGAAACCAGCAGTGGCTTACAGAAGCCACTTACAGAAGTGGCTTTACCAGGTGACGACACTTTTACAAAGTAGTATATATTTATACCACACACGTAAAATGTGAGACAGATTTAGAAATTGACATTTTTTCCAAAAACAAAGGTTTAAAGTGTTTTACAAATTTTGTTACCATGCTTTCAAAGGATGACCTTGCTTTATTTTCCTTTATCATCAATATTATTTCTGTATTAAACCTCTTCCCCACAGCCAACAAAATCAAAAGGAACAAGTATGCTAAATTTCTCAAAGAGCTTCTTTTTTAAAGCTTTATTTTTTTTTTAAGATTTTTTTATTTATTTATTAGAGAGAGAGAGAGTGCGCGAGCACAGGCAGACAAGAGAGGCAGGCAGAGGCAGAGGGAGAAGCAGGCTCACTGCCGAGCAAGGAGCCCGACACAGGACTCGATCCCAGGACGCCGGGATCATGACCTGAGCGGAAGGCAGCCACTCAACCAACTGAGCCACCCAGGCGTCCTGAAGAGCTTCTTAAATCTACTTAAAAAGAATGTGGGATAGTTAATACGTATGAATGTTCTGCTGGGCTTTAATTTTTTTTTTCTTTTTCTTTGGATTTTCACATCCCATCCAAGTTGCTCATATCCACTTGTCTATGAGAACATAGTTGAACTTGATTGAAAAAAAATAGTACATTTTTTGATTCATGGAATTGATGAGTCTAAAAATGGGTCTCACTTCAGGTTCAGTTGGATTCAGAGGCTCAAAGTATGTCATCAAGGCTTCTTCTTTCCAGTCCTAAATTGGTTTCCTGCTGGGAAATGTTGGTATCCTTTTCTCTAACAATGATCTTCCTATATGCAGTCAGGAGGATGATTACCAAAGCCCCATTTCCCAGCACCCCTGTTTAGCAATCCCAGTGTAAAGGGAGATTTTTCTCTCCTACCTTCCATAGATTAATTCTAGGTATAAAGTTTGATTGGTCCTATGATCTCATTCCTCCACACGAGGACACATTAATTTCCAGGGCAAGGCTGTCCTCTCACACAACACCAGGGGGCACCATTCACATTCAAGTCTAGGTCAGTGGTGGCTTTTGGAGTTGCTACAGTTATGCTACATGATAACCCTGCTCCCAAGGGCAGGCCATTATGAACCTACATCATATAGGACTCCTGTGTCCAGGAGGGCAGGCTAGGTCTCCAGAAGAAAGCAAATGATGGGAAAACATTCTACCCAGCCAAAATAATCCCATAATCCACCTAATAAACCCATAACCCACCAAAATAAACCCATAATCCACCTCAACATATCACCCCAGAGTGAGAAGAAATGAAAAGAAAATTCTACACCAAACCTCCCCATGTCTTCTTTGTGTATGTGAGAAGGGTGGGGCAGACACAGCGCTCTTTCAACCCTCAGAAGAAATCAGTATGTCTGCGAGATACTGCAGTGAGGAGCTGCCTTTCCTTTAAGGAAAGCACACACACACACACACACACACACACACAC